>CAWVNO010002511.1:0-122500 GCA_963930645.1 Salticus scenicus | reverse complement strand
ACCACTTTCTATATAAAGCAATCTTTGTATCATTCTTTCGAAGATGTATACTACACACGATTAATAAAAAATACTCTTTAAAAAAAAGTGGTAATCAAAATAGTGACTGATGAGAGCCCTGAATATAATAAATTATTGTCAAATGATTTACATTTACTCAGGATTGCATTGCATCACACCCCCGGAAAGGTTACACAACTGAAAAATGTAGTATTTGTGAAAAAATCGGCCTAATGATAAGAATCTAGCTTACAATAAAATTGACATAAATGCCTGTCAGGTGAGTAAATTGAAAAATAGGGATGTGATGCTCTTCGTGACCATTGGGGTACTTCATATATATATTTTTCAGTTATATAAACTCAAATTTGTTATTTTTGTCTTACGTCACTTTTCTTAACGGGGCGCGATATCTTAATCCAAGATAATTACTGCCCTTTGAATTGCTTTTAATGCCAACTTAACAAAAAAGTATCCAGTTGTTCGAATTAAAACTGCATTAAGGTCATCTTTTCTTCTTTAAAAAACTAACACCCACTCTTTACTTTGGCCGGTTCTAGGCGGAAGGCAAGGTAGGCAACTGCCTACGGTGGCAAAATTTAGGGGCGGCAAAACCATTTGAACCTCAAAAGATAAATAAATAAAATACTTCAATTATTATTGAATGTAGAAAATAAATAAATAGAAAAAAAGAAAATAAATAAACATGAAAATAAACACAACAACAATTTATAGGCTTCTCTGCCCATTCCTATAATTTGAAATGCAGACAAGAATAGGCAAACTTGTAAGTTCTGTCATGGCCTTACTAGATCACTCCTCGGCGCCAACGCGCCAACGTCGTAAGCGGCCATAACAAAACTACAAAGATCAATGCATGCCGCGGTATAAAGTAGATGGCGCTCGCTGCCGACCCTGAAAATCAGTTTGCGTTATCGATTTCAATTGTAAACAAACGTGAAAATAAGCATTGTATCTTGTAAAATGGTACTTACTACTCGTGTGTACTTACTATTCATCAAGAAGGGGTAGGGATCTGTCTCCTCTTATTTTTTTTTTCTTTAAAAGAGTTCTTAAATGATTTTTTTCTTTATTTCCTTTCTAGTCCTCATTTCATTTCTTTCGCGCAAAACAAAGAGTATATTTTATTTAGGAGAAAACGACTAATTTCATTTAATATTTTTAGTGAATTGGCTTAAAATTATTGTCGAAATTATTTTTATGATTCATATATTTTTGCGTATTTGAAGACTGCATTTTAAATTTAATTAAATCAATTTAAATGCTCTGCAAACGATAAAAACTAATGCAACTCCATATACGACACTTAGTTAGGTCTGCTGTGGCGTCGATGCATGACAACCCTAACTAAGACTACTATATAACAGGCTGAATGATTTGCCGCCATTTGTCCGTCATTGCTAAACTAAGACTATTGTATATGACTATTATATGAGATTATATAAGACTATTATATAATAGTCTTAGGTTTGGCAGTGACGAACTACCATATAAGATTATTATAATTATTAGTAATCTTAAGTTTAACAATGACGGACTTGACGTACAAATGTCGGCGAATGATTCAGCCTGTTATAAAGTAGTCTTAACCCTAACTAGGAACCCTATATATAGAGAGACTGGACATTGACCGAAGGTCGGCCATCTTTGTGCCAATTGGAGCGATCCCCGTAGAACGTAATGCTTTTTTCATCGCGATTGACGCTTTACTATACAACGTAAATGAAAGGAAATTGTGTTAAATTTGTGCAGAAAGTAATGCAGAATATAAATATGTAATTTTTTTCGTCTTAGAGAAAAAGAATTTGAAGAAAAACGAATTTTGTTTTAACCTTCGACATGGTTACTTTTTCAATTCCTGTCGGAAAACAGAGGAATTTTTTGTTGTATATTTCTATATTAAGCAAAATACTTTGATTGTAAAAGCAATTCTACCTTAGTGAAAGTAATTCTACCTTATTTTTACTGAGGACATACATTCTATAAATAAAAAGTTAGAAAATTTGTACCAAAAATATGGTAATCTTAGTTTTTGTCAAGTAATTCATGAATAAATGTAAAACTACGGCAGAAGAACAGAAATTATTTTTCATTATTTTATAAAAATATTTACGTAATATTTTTACAATCTAAAAATACATATTTTATTTATTTCAGTTACGTATTATTAATAATAATGACTTAGTTAAATATTAAAAATAAAAATTTTATTAATAATAATTTGTAAAAATATTAACTAATATCTTTAGAAAAAAAAAAAAATGTTTTTATTTATTTTATTATCATTTGCTTATTTCATTGTTTTTTTGTTTTTTTTAATATTATGTAAATAAAAATAATTACTTATTTAAATATTATTTATGAAATTTATTATGCAATTATTATTTAAAAGAAATTTATATTTCATATGTTAGAAAATAATACACACCTTATTTTCTTTATTTTTATTAATTTATATTAAGAAATCTGATACATTTTGCGTACTATCAAAAAATATTTTTTTTATATAGTTATTTTAAATGTGTATTTTAAAATATATCTGAAAAATACATTGAGATCTAACATATTAAATATATTACACAACAGCACTTAAAAACTAATAGCTAGCAAATAAATATCGTAATTATCTCACATGTTAGGAAATAAATACGTAAAACAGCTTGCAATAAGAGAATTCAAAGTATTTAAAGCATGATATAAAATAAATAATTATGCATTTTTATCTTTTAAAAGTATTCCAAAATTAAAGCAATTTATTTCCCAACAAAGTAAAAATTTAATAAATAAGTTCTTTTTCGATTATGACGTAAAATAATCAAAATTTCTTCTCAGCGTAATAGTAAGCAATGGAGCAACTGGTACTGAAATGGAGAATTTCGTCAAAAAGCCGTCGCGCCAATGTCCAGTCTCTGTCTATCGAGGGTCCCTAACCCTAACTTCCAATGCATTTGATTCCGGAAAAATCGTCGATTGTTACGGCCGCTTTCACGACGTTGGCCCCGAGGAGTGATCTAGTAGGGCCGTGGTTCTATACAGTATGTATTGTATGCGCAGCCGCGACGCGAAGGGAGAAATGTACACTCGCCCTGATTTAACAAGCACTTTTTGCCCTCTAATTAAAGAAAGTCAAGAGTTTGCCAATTGTAGGGATTTTTAGCAGCGTTCATCAGCATGTAGGAACTATTTGGAGGTACCATTTTCCCCAAGACATTATCAGTATATCCTAAGTACGAAAGAACGTCCTAGGACATCCTCAGCCATAAGATAGGGACATTTTGAGTTGTCCGTAAAAACACGGCAAAATTTGAATTTGAAATGGCAATAGTGATGTCAGATTTAAAACAATGCTTCATTTATGGAATAATGTCCATCAGATTCAATGGATGGATGGGGGGAGCAAGGGCGATAAATTTTTCATGAAGATATGTTTCCATTGGCCGATCAGAATTTCAATGCAAATTCAATGTACATTTTTAAGGTTTTCTTCCTGTTGAAAGATCTACTGGTAAGGAACTGCCTAAAGTTTTATTAAAAGAGTTGGAAAAAAATGGGTTAAAATTAGAAAATATGAGAGGTCAAGGTTATGAAATCTGCTCAGATATGAGAGGCGACAAATTAGGTGTACAATCAAGGATTAAAACTTTAAATTCCAGAGCATTTCACGTGCATTGCAGCAGCCATTTATTAAACTTAGTAGTTAATGAATGACTGCGTAGTTGGAAATGTTGTATAGATTCCCTAATATCTTTTTTTTCTTTAAATAGAAAATATTCATGATGCTTTATTAAGCATTTATAAAAATGTAGAGATAGATAAAATGATTCAAAATGATGCAGTTGTTAATTGATTACAGTCGGCAGCAAAATTATTGAAGCACTAGCAATAATTCCTATAAATTCGCACATAATACTGTTTTATTAACCCTTTATCAACTGCATTTTGAAACAGTCAAAAATTGTGTTTGAAACATATATTTTTGTTACTAAAGAGCATTACTTAAAGATATATGCGTTAAAAATCATTCATATCTCCTCATCAAAGTAAATAATGATAATTTTGTAATGTGGCATTTTAGTGTACCACTGGTACATAGAGGTCGAAAAAAGTATTTCAACATGAAAAAAGTGTAAAGAAATATTTACTTTTTATGTTCCTCATATTTTTTCTGAGATAAGTGGGATATTCTAGAAAAAATATAGGAATTAATTATAACACACATCAAGATCGGGAAAAATATCAAGCAAAAACAGCAAGTGCACTTCCTAAAATCCTTTATGGATTAAAAATGGCTATACGTATCGTCTAATGCTTTGTAGTGAAACTAAAGTGAGGAATATGTTACTTTCTTATAGATGTCTTTGACATTTCTTCTATAAATTTGATTTTAAACTCTTTTTAAAGTAATGGTACTTTAAAGTACCGTCAGTAGATAAAGGGTGTAAATATTTGTTGAATAATGATCTTAATCTTTTACTGTTTATAAAAAAGAAAGTTGGTAATAAAAAGAAGTAATCAAACTAATATATATATATATATATATATATATGAAAAATGTGAATGTGTGCTTCACTAACTTTCCTGCCAACTGTACAATAAAACAATTAATGTTTTTTTTAATATTTGATCGTCATTTGATACAAAATTTTGAATCATATTAATCCGATTAAGTAAGCTACGTGAAACAAAAATTTTTGATTTATACCAAGCCACTGATTTATTAATAGCTCTTTTTTTTTTTTTTTTTTAAGGATTAAGATCAATTGAATCCTTTGAAAACTCTATCTTAGAAGCTGAAAAATTGGCTAATGTAATAGGCGCAGATAAAAAGAACTTTGAATTGACTACATCATGCCATCATGTTCAATCTTAAAAATGAAATTTTTCTTATGAAACTGTAGACGAATCCATAGAAAATTGAAAAGAGAAATATAAAATAGTTTTTTTTTTCTTTTCAGCGATCAGGCGATCAGTGCACTGAAGCTGACATTAAATTTATTGAATAATCATAATCATTCTTTTGAAAATGAATTACTGACACACTGTAAAGATCTGGGAAAGGACATAACAGATGATGATTCTTCTAATCTTAACATTTTAAAATTGGCTGGTAAAGTATACTTTATTTTCTTCACTTTTGAAAAAAAAAAAAAAGAATGTCCAGTTGACGTCTTTAAATTCATTACCTTCCTTAACATTGGGACGAATTTAAGGCATTGCTTTAAAATTTTTGTTAACCTTGCTCATAACTTTTGCTATCGGAAAAAGAGCTTTTTCTAAACTAAAAATGATTTAAAAAAAAAAAAAAACTTTAAAACCATGTCTAGTCAAAACCGACTCAATGGGGGTTAGTAATGTTGGCCATTGAACATGAATTGAGGAACAAATTAGATATTCAAGAAGTTATTAGAGATTTGTAGAAAAAAAGGTTCGAAAGTGATTATTTTATTCAGGTTTAAATTTTGTATATTGTACTAGCATTCTTTATTCTTTGCTGTTTAGAAAATATTGTCTGTACTAGTATTAGTTCCAAAGATTTTGTGATAACATTCTGTGATAACTTAAAAAAAAAAAAAAAAGAAAAGAAAAAAGAAATGGTAGCAAATATTATCTGACAAGGAAACATTCAAAAGGTGTCATCTTCAAAAAGTATTGAAAAAAATATATGTGATTCTACTCTTTATAAAACACCAGAAAATGAAAAAAATATCGGCTGAAATTAATTACAACGACCACAAAAAATTATCAAATTAAGCATATTTGGCAATTTCACACTGCTAGGCGATTGATTTTGAGTACTTGGCGGAAAAGCAAAACACGGTTCTGTTCGTACACGGCAATCTTGGTGCTAGCAAACGTATCACCTAACAGCGCTAAATCGCCAAATATGCTTAATTTTGATAATTTTTTGTGGTCGCTGTAATTAATTTCAGCCGATAATTTTTTCATTTTCTGGTGTTTTATAAACAGTAGAATCACATATATTTTTTTCAATACTTTTTGAAGATGACACCTTTTGAATGTTTCCTTGTGAGTATTATTTACTTAGCTCAATTCTATTAGACCGTTTTTATGATTTATATACTATATATATATATTGAAAGTTTTAAAGTTTGGAGAGGGGGGGGGGTCTTTAGAGGTATGTCTACGGCGGCAAAAATGTTAGAACCGGCCCTGGATACTATGAGGAAATTTTTAATAAAATATGCCCAAGAAAATTTGCAACTGTGAAATTCCTGCATACAGTTTAAAAGTACAGTTAGTTTTTTGATGCTTTATAATTTCAAAACGAATATTAAAAATCAGTTTTGTTAAACATGGAATAATGTAACAATGGAAATTTTTTTTAATATGAAAGGTTAATTTAAAATTTAAATATATATATCAAGTATTTGATAATTCTAATTTCAAATTTCCTTATAGAAGAATACCACCGTTTGACTTGCTTCATTATCCTGCAGATTTAGGAAACATAAGCATTTATGAAACCCTTTTCCTTTTTTTTTTTTTTTTTTTTTTAACTGTCAATTAAAATGCTGGCAAGAGCATTAATGATTTTCAGCTATCTAATTTTAAGTTATTCAGATTTTTTTTTTCCTTAACAAGGGTAAAAAAGGACAAGATTTCACATAAATATGCATTGTAAGGGTTTTTTCATTGTACAGATGTCCGACCAGTTTAAAAACATCATGTATGATTCTAGCATGAACATCATTGATAATGTATATTCTGTTAAAAAAAAAAGTAAGTTATTAAAAATTTGATTTCGTTAACATGAATGAATGTCAGAATTTTTCCCAAATGTGCACTTATCCCAAACTGGAATTTTTAAAAATATACTTGCCAAACCATTAAAGAATAGACATTCTGTTTAACAAGCTTTTTAAGTTAATAAAAAAATTAATGGCCAGATTGTAACCCTACTTTAAAAATCTTAAAAGTACATGAAAAAGAAGTGGATAGTTGTGATGAACATTCTTTTTATTATTGTAACCAATAAATTGTAAGTAAAGTTTTTGTAAATCTAAACAAGTGTTAGTAATTTACAAAACGTACTCTTAAATTTCTACTATATAAGTTTTCTCTTGACAGTCACTAAAGATTTGAAAAAATCCCAAAATCAGAAAATATATTAAACTAAAATTCCTTAAATTATGAAAAATTCCGTCACACAAATTTCTGATAATTATTTACATAACTTGGCAGAATAGAACAATATCTCTTATAAATATATACTATGAGAATTATTGCATTGGAATTAATATGCAATTGCATAAAAACAAAAATACACAATTGACCATAATTAAATATAAAAAAATGCAATAAGATAAGCGTATTGAAGTGATGGAGCCTAATGGGTGTGGTATTTCAGTTTGTGACTGTGTGAGATAAATTGGCCTTAACATGAATACAGTATGCCCTGTAGTAGAAAATAAGAATGTGGAATGTGGAGCTGAAAGAGGAAAAGGTAAGAATATATTGTTATAAAATGATTTTTTAATAAAGTCATTTTATAATTTTTTAATAATCCTATAAAGAATATTACTCTTTTTTTTTTTTTTTTTTTTTTTTTTAAATAATACTAGTTAATGTTCACTAAATAAATTTATTAAGTATTTTATAAAAGAAATAATGTGTGTGTTTATGAATTTTTAGTCTATTAATCTTCTAGTGAATTAAAAATTATAAATAATTAATTTAAAATACTAAAAGGGAAAATTTATGAAAACGTACGTTACAAAATAATTTTTATACTTTTTAAGAGTAATCTAAGCAATTGATTATGTAAGCACTCTTTTTATAAAATAATAGTGAGCTTCGCCTGCCAGCGCATCACTGTTTTTAAATGAATTACTGTAATTAATGAATTCTCAAAATTGTACTAATATTTGTCAGGGTAAAAAAAGAGAAAAAAAAAATTCACATCGAGAAAAATGTCGTACCAGTTCCCTACTGCTTTCGTCAGTGCAGGCTATTGTGTGCTGCTTGAGTACGTTTATATTCGGCATTCTTAAGGCAATCACTATATTATTGTAAAGGAAAAAACATAAATATGAAATACAAAAAAAAAAAAAAAAAAAAAAAAAAACCCTTCCCCTACTGCCTACGGCAGCATATTCCTTTCCGCGACTCCTAATTATTTTACACTTTCAAAAATATCCGCAATTGTTTTCTGTGGCTGTTAACGATAATAATACTGATTTCTTAAGTTCTAACTGAATTTCTTTATTTTTGCCCCAATGCCTTTCCCTTTCCGCCCCTCGTAATAATTCTACGCATTTGAAAATATCTGCAATCAATTTATCAGGCATTAAAAACTAATAATAACAATTTCCAACACTTCTAACTCATATTTTTATATTTTGGTCTCATTGCCCCCCCCCCTTTCCTGTCTCTCCTAATAATTTGTCATTTTTGAAAATATTTGAATTTGATTTGTAGGCCCCCAAAAACCTTTATATACCAATATTGAACAGTCTATTTTTATTTATTTTATTTTATTTATATATATATTTATTTTTTTGCCCGCCCCACCCCTTTCCACATCTCCTAATAATTAAACATTTTTAAAAATATTTAATTTGTAGGCCCCCCAAAAAATAATTTTTAGTTCACTAACTCTATTTCTATTTTCTTAACCTTAGCGCCCCTACCCACCCTCTTAATAATCGAGTTTGAAAATATCTTCATCCGATTTTGAGGCCTGAAAAACCTCTATGTACCAATTTTGAACGGTCTAACTATATTTCTATTTTTTTACCCTTCAGCTCACCTCCCTTCCCACCGATCCTTGAATGAATTTCCAAAATTCCAGAAATTTGTGTTAACTATACTTTGAATAAAATTTTTTATGGACATGTGTTATAAAAGATTTTGTGGAATCACGTTTCCCCCCCCCTTGTGGGAGAGGGGGGCGAAATGTGTAAAATCGCTTCTTAGTGGATGTCTATGTCACAGAAGGAAAATTTTCTCCCAATTCCATGCTTCTAGGTCCAAGGGTTTGGGCTGGGCGATGATGAATTACTCACTCATTCAGGACAAACGATTTTATATGTATATAGATTTAACAAATTAAAATTTATAAATATTTTTAATAATGTTCTTCAGTCACTCAAATAAATACTAATTGCAAGATATGCTCTTGTCAGTATCTATAAAATAATTACAAGAAAAAAAGATTTTTTATATATCATGTTTTTTTTTTTTTTTTTTTTTTTTTTTTTAACTTTCTGTTGAATTATATAAATCCTACCAAAGGCAGCAGGGACCGGAAGTAATTGGCTAAAAGTATTAAAACATGCATTGTCCCCGTATTCTAAGCTATTCTGAAAATTTCAAATGTCTAGCTAGTCGGGAAATTATATGATTGTTGAATGATATAAATAATACTGAAGGCAGCGGGTACCCGAAAAAATTGACTAAAAGTATTTAAAAAATGCATTGTCATTGTGTTTTGATTTATTCTAAAAGTTCTAAATGTCTAGCTAGTCAAAAAAATACATGATTGATGAATCATATAAACGCTACCGAAGGTAGCGGGGACCCGAAACAATTGGCTAAAAGCATTTTAAAAATGCACTGTTATCGTGTTTTGGACTTTCTAAAAGTTTCAAATTCCAGCTAGTCGGGAAGTTAGCTAAATAGTTATTTTGTTGATTCATATAAACGCTGCCGACGGCATCGGGGACCCGAAACAGTAGGCAAAAAGTATTAAAAAAATGCATTGTCACCGTATTCTGAACTCTTTTGTAAGTTTCAAATGTCTAGCTAGTCGGAAAGTTATTTAAATAAATATAATGTTGAACTCTTAATAAAATAAAATTATAATGAAATACTTTATACATAATTAATAAATATAATAAACCTTAAAGCATACTTCATGCTTGGCCGTGAATATTTTCGGCTGGGCGCCCAGCTCTTTTCAAATTACTTCATCTGTGCCGGATTTCTCGGAATGGTGGTCTTTTATAGTTGATTTCATTATTTCTCAGAATGGTAGTATTTTATAGTTGATTTCACAATTCTGAGAAATCCGGCACAGATGAAGTCGTTTGAAAAGAGCCAGACGAAAATATTCACGGCCAAGCATGAAGAATATTTTAAGGTTTATTATATTTATTAATTATATAACGTTAAATTTTATAAACGCTGCCGACGGCAGCGGGGACCCAAAGAGTAGGCTAAAAGTAATAAAAAAATGCATTGTCACCATGTTCTGAACTCTTCTGAAAGTTTCAAATGTCTAGCTAATCAGAAAGTTATTTAAATAAATTTTGTGTTGAATCATATAAACGCTGTCGAAGGCAGCATGGACCCGAAAATGTCGGATAAAAGTGGAAAAAAAAATGCATTATTATCATGTTTTGAGCTTTTCTACAACATTCAAATGTCTAGCTAATCGAGCTAAACAAATTTTCTGTTGAATCATATAAACGCTGCCAAAGGCAGCAGGGACCCGAAAATGTGTCCTAAAAATGGGGAAAAAAATGCATTTTTATCATGTTTGAGCTTTTCTACAAGTTTCAAATGTCTAGCTAATCGGGAAGCTATTTAACACGTTCGCTGCCGGTTTCACATGACTAAAATTTGAAATGACGTTTTTTTCCTTTAACCCGCGGAATATGTTTGACGCGTTGCAAAAGAGCGCTACATCGCCAAATGTTGTAGGCTTTGTGTTTACCTTTGCTTGTTTGCGTCATGTGTTACGTCAATACGCCGTATTACGTCAAACGTGTAAAAATTCATCTGCTCGTTACAAGCAAACTCTGGAGTTAATAAGTAAGAAGTTAAATTTCCATAGCAAATAGTTTCGTTTGTACTGAGCAGATAAAATATCTCGCTGACGCCACCACTTCGGTTGCATATTGATGATACGTATTTTATTAGAGAGAAAGTATTCTATTTTGAGATACCCTTCCATGGAGGATCAAATTTTTGATCGCATGTTTCCGGACCACTTCTAGGGGTGAGTCCCCGACCGTAACAAATCGCCCATTGCGCAGCACTAGTGTGACGTAAAACCCAACCAACCATCTATTTTGAAATATGAATATTTGTGATGTTTGCGTTAGTACTGTTTGGCGGGTTGAATAGAATTGGAATTTAAGAGGTATTTTTGAATTTAAGAGGTTGGTTCGTTGATTGTGTTTTACGTCACACTAGTGCTGCGCAATGGACAATTGGCGATGGTCTGGGTCTCACCCCTAGAGTGGTCCAGGGACATGCCATCACAATTTTGATCCTCCACGGAAGGGATGACTCTCACGCTTCGTAGACACCCAGATGTATAATTAATATGGAAACATGGAAAACATTGCCGGCACGACAGATTTTATGAGCACCAGCCACCATTAGTATACACAATGGTTTTTGGCAGGCTCGAGTACCGAACCCGCAATCTTCCAATTCCGAGCCCGGCGCTCTACCGACTGGGCAACCACTGTCCTGAATTTTGAAGGCATATTTTTGAATTTCATGCCAATACTGGTTGTTAGAGTACAAAATTTTATATACTTTTTAATTTCATGCATTTTGAGGTAGGGGTTAGTGAACAGATCAGAGTTCCATTATAATAGAGAATCGTTAAAATTTGCTATAATTATCCAGTTGCGGATTTATTTTTTCATTCCTAATGAATGAGGACTATTAAAAAAATATTAATGATAAATAGTTTAATTTATACAACTTTTGAAAACTTTTAAATTTAAAATTCCTAAGTAAAAAAGTATACTTCATACGGTTTTGTTAAATAAATCCTTGTCGAATCCTGTTCTTAGTCAGTGTAAGAACATGATTCGATAAGGATTTATTTAACAAAACCTTATGAAGTGTACTTTTTTTTACATAGGAATTTTTGCTAGTGTTTGGACACTTTTTTTACCGACTGTACTTATAGCTGTTAAATTATTGGAAATAAAAACACCATCATCTAAACACTTATCATCAATTACTAAAGCAACACACTTTTCAGGGACATTTAGTGTGATTGTATAATGTAAGTTTTATTTTTTTATTTGTGATTAGTTATAAATTCGTTATTATTTCGCTTTTTTTTTCTTTTTATTCTATTTTATGAAAATTTTCCTTTTGCCCTATGTATTATTATTATTATTCGGATTTTTTTTTTTTCAAGACGCGTTTTCTTTTTAGGTTAGATCGCCGAAAAGCTCGCTTTCGTATGCCGCCGGTGTAAGGTTGCTATTCGAAACACGGTGCGAAATGGCGCCGTCTTGGCGATTTTCGAAATTTCGCCAAGCGGCTGCCTAAAGTAAACTTTCACCTGTAAAGCAATACGTCACATCCCGCGCTGGCGCGGGATCGGCAGCGAACGTGTTAAATAAATTTTCTGTTGAATCATATAAACGCTGCCAATGGCAGCAGGGACCCAAAATTGTTGGCTAAAAGTATTTTAAAACATGCATTGTCACCTTGTTCTGAATTCTCCTGAAAGTTTTAAAAGCTTAGCTAGTCGGGAAGTTAGTTAAATAAGTTTTCTGCTGAATCTTATAAATGCTGCCGACGCCAGTGTGAACCCGAAACAGTAGGCTAAAAGTACTAAAAAACTTCATTGTCACCATGTTCTAAACTCTTCTGAAAGCTTCAAATGTCTAGTTAGTCGGGAAGTTATTGAAATAAATCTGCAGAATCATATAAACGCTGCCGAAGGCAGCGGGGATCCGAAAAATTTGGCAAAAAGTACTAAAAAATGCATTGTCACCGTGTTCTGAATTCTTCTGAAAGTTTCAAATGCCTAGCTAGTCGGAAGGTTAGTTAAATAAGTTTTCTGCTGAATCTTATAAACGCTGTCGATGGCAGCGAAGACCCGAAACAATAAACTGAAAGTACTGAAAAAATGCATTGTCACCATGTTCTGAACTCTTCTGAAAGTTTGAAATGTCTAGCTAGTCGGGAAGTCAGTAAAAATCGATTGCAAGATTTGTACTGGACTCACAAACAAACAAACAAGAATCGAAGTTAATAAAAACATGGTAATAAGTAGTGATAATTACACAGGTCTACAAAAATGATGTTGAAAAAAATTTGATTTGATCATTTTAGCTGATGTTTTTTGATGTGCTGAAAATGAAAATGCAGCCAGTTTTTCTCTGTCATATATAGATTTTTGTCAATACAAGGTGTTTAGTGACATAATTTCTTACACATACAATCATGAAAATAGGTTGGTGGTTGATAGAGTTTTACGTCGCCCTAGTGCTGTGCACTAACAACAATAGGTACTCATGATTAATTAATCATGGAAACATACAATAAAACTTACCATATAATTATAGTGGTAGAGGAGTAATGAAAGAAATTATATAGGTAGGCACCTTGTATTATATACCACTTACCTCAAACTGCTCTGTTCTACAAAGCAGAGCTGTAAAAAAAAATTTTAGTGATCACTCAGAAATTACTATTTTATGAAAAGTATAATTAGTCAAAGTACATAGGGGTAATATTTCATTATTTATAAGTAATGCAAGTATTTTATGTATTACTTTACATTGAATAAATAAACTATTCAGTTGAAACATTACGCACAAACTTGAATAAACATCATGAGATATGAAATCCAATAATCTTTCAACAATTGTTCCGGGTCATGTGTTTTTTCAACCCAAAACAATCGCTGTGAGATTACTGCATTTTGCTGTGTTTATTCAGAGCTTTGTGTGTAACAATTTAAAATACCAGTTTTGTGGTGCTCTGTTATTAAGTTGAAAGTTCAAATTAAGGAAAAAAAACTCATATTTAGTTATGAAAAAAAAAAAAAAAATACAGGGTAAAAAAAAAAAAAATAAATAAAAAACTGGATAAAATATTTTTACATTTAACATTAACATCAAATTAATTAAGAGTGTCTGTGCTTGGCTTTAAACACTGTTCATTTGTCTATTGAATTTTCAAGGCTGAATTCTTCTGCAGAAAGTCCATTTAAATTGATGAACATTATACTACTCATATTTTCTTGCTTTATATTCAAACACAGCTTGCTTCAAGTGCTCATGATGCTAGAACTTCATTTGCAAGAAATGTTAACATGGGAAATTGACATGAGGAATTATCTTTCATGGAAAATCCTCACTTTCAAAAACATAAGTAATTGTTACATTTTCCACAAAAACATTAAACTTTATATGAATCATTCAATACATAAGAAATGATAATATTTTGTAGCAAGAAGTCAATATGGGTGGAAAAGCAAAAATATAGATAAAAAATATTGAAAATGCATAAATTTGTTTCATCAGTCTACTGTAAATAATTGCAAATGGAATACTTTTAGTCACCCAGATGAATTGGCAGCACCCAAAATTTATTGGACCCTGTGTATCCATATGTTAGAAGTGATATTATGAAAAATATATAGTATGCCGTAAGGTTAATGTATATTGTTTATGTAAGGTTAATATATAACAACACTGCAATAACACTGTGTTTTAATACAATATGAAATGAACTGAAAATATAAGGTCTTGACAATAAGCATTTACAAAATATACTTAAATAAGATACACTCAAAGGGGAGCAGTACATCGTGAGGATGTCTTTTTATCCACTAGACTTTCTAAGTATGTCAACTGGCAAAAGTGTGCTGTTAGGGAGTAACATCTCCATAATTATCAAAGTAAAAAAAAATCAAAAATTCTCATCATATAACTACAATTTAGTGAGGGGGGGGGGGAGAAATATTATATATTTTTTTCCCTTCAGTGACACATTATTAATACTTATTTTAACATATCTTATGCTAAACAAAGTTACTAGCTACAAAGAGAGAAGAGCACAAATAAGAATAACAATTTTATATCCCGAAATTAACTTAAAATCAGATAATTTGAATGGTATAAAAAAGATTCATCATAACAGTATTGATATTTCCGTCTGTTTCTCGTGTATTCAAAATAAACTACAGCGTTATAATTAGTTTAGCATCTTTTGAATGGGCTCTTCCCACCGTCGTCTGCTCAATCACGTGATAGAGGAAAACGAATAATCGAATTCTGAGAATCGAATTAAATTAAATATTGTTCTTAAGAACAAAAATTTTAATATTTAATATAAAATAAAATAAAAGTAATGCTGTGCATTTGTAAACAGTAGAATAATTGTATTTGTAAATTTCATATTTTTAAAAAAACATTTTATGTGTTAATTTATTTTTACCTACACTGTTAGAAAAATGCAACTTTGCTGCAAGAAATTATCTGTAATTTGAGAAAAAAGTCGTAAATTACGGAAAAATTACGTTGACAAAACGTATTTTTCTGTAATTAGAGAAAATTTCTGGCAGCAAAGTTGCATTTTTCTAACAGTGTATAAGAATCGATTTTTGTATATTGTAGTGTAACTCTAACATTAACTGATCTATCAATAAATAATAGCTTCTTGTGGAATGTTTATGGATTATAACTTGAAATTTTGGCTTGGTCGGCAGGGCGCTGCCTTCTCAGTCTCCAGGTTCCGAGTTCGAATCTCGGTGCGGGCATGGATGTTTGTGCTGTCCTATGTCTTCAACAATATTGTGTGCACGTATTTCTGTGAATTTCTGTAAAAATATGGAGCAATCGAGATGAAAGTCATTGTAACTATAGATCTCAATAAATGTCAAAATAAATGTCAAAAATGTCAAACTTGAAATTTTAAAATGTTTTCATTTAATTTAATTGCATAAAGGTGTAACAACAAGTTAATTAACTTAGTTACTGGTCTAAATGGATTTACGCCGTACGGTATTGCACTGTCACTGATTTAAGTACCAAAAATCAGAGTATTAAACATGTTCTTCGTGAACATCAATAACAAACATAAAGTAAATGATGATTTTAAATGTATACAACAAACAAAAGATGATGAATAATGATATATAAAATGGATTAAAAATGATTATTTATAAAAAAAATAACACAGATTAAATACGATTGATCAAAAATAAGAATAGAAAATATGTTATTTCAGTAATCACTATAGATAAACAAGACTTTGTCTGCTATTTGTTTTTCCTTTATCATGTGACCTCTGGCGTCAGGTGGGAAGAGCCCATTCATATGCTATGCTAATTAAATTATGATTTTTCCCAGAATTACGCGATATCATAGATTGTTATCGTTGATATATATTGAAATTCATTAAAATGTACAATTTTTTATAATGCTTGTTTACTCAGTTGATCATGTGCATAATAAAAAACTTTATTGGCCTCTTACTGATAACACAATAACAAAGCTGCTGTTTTGTATTTACAAACTGCAGCTCCAGCTTTGCAAGAACACAAAAATTTTCCGATCACTAAATCAGTTTCATTCTTTAAAAGAACTCCCTCAATAGTATGAGGTGGCTTTTTCATAGCACTGGTCTGCAAGCAGAGCGCTAAAATGTGTATTTTCTTCTCCGTGATGTTTGTTGCTCCAAACGCAATTATAAAATCTGATTTTAAAATTCTCTCCGCCTCGATTAAAGTTCGCAAATTTGGCGTTATATTTGCGTAATTAATTATCGCTTGTAAACTCAAACTTGCCGCCATTGTAGCATTCAAATATGTTTTCGGTATCGATCGTTGTATTCCGCCAGCGACACTCGTCCTTTTAATGGACCCTATTCTTATGACGTCATGATCACGTGACGTGGGGAAAACAAACAACGAATTCACCCACAGCTCCGGCATTGAGACGACATCATGCGTTCAAATAATATTTATTTTTGATGGTTTACCGTATTTTGATATCCTAATTTAATATTTTATGTAATTGTGCTACATGTGGGTATAAGAATTGCAGCTATCATAAAGGAATGGCTTTTTATTATTTTCCCTTAAAAATAATAAACCGAAGCCGGCATTGAAAAATTGGTTGTTACATATGAAACAGAAAAATTCATATTATATATAATAATATGCTTTCATATGTTTCTCGGTGATATAATGAGTTACCACTTGTTTCATATCGATTCATCAAATGTGGACTATATTTTTAAATTTTTATAAAAAGTAAACGTCTTCTATAATATGGGTGACATAAGAAAGATTAATATTTATGAACGGAAAACAATAATCGTTTTCAGTAAAAGATGTTGGAATATGGAATTTGATTTGCAACAGATGTGAGATTCATAATAAATGCTACATTTTATGTAATAAGATGATTCTGATCAAGTAGACACATTTTTAATTTAAAATAAAGTATTTTAACCTACACAGCTAAACTTAAAGTCTGATGTGATAGCTTTTGTTTACACTAAGGAAAATATATAAACACAGACAAAAGTTTCACCACTTTCAATATACTTGTAAAAGGCCTAGGAATTTTCAAGGAATAGATATGGGTTTTGAATTTTGAATTGACTATTGCTGTAGTTTTAAAATCAACTCAATAAAAAGTAAAGAACCCATATAAATATTAAATTTTAATGTTTTTAGGTAAGTTTTAACATGAAGAAGTTTGTATTTTTCGACTGTTTGATTCTTATAATGCATTTATTTTGCAAAAATAACCTTTAATTTTTATTAAGAATTTTTGCTTAGAATTTTTTTTCCATATTATTTAAATTTACTCTTTTTGATCGATGCTTTGATTTTTTTTTTTTTCTTTTAAGTACTAGGCAGCATAATTTGATTTATTAATTTTTTGATGACTTTGAACAGTCATTAATTAGAAACACATTATTACCCAAGTAATATAATTATTTAGTATATACATACAAATATTTATCTGAAAAACTTCATTTTCAGTTTTACAGAAAAAAAATATTTATTTCAACTGAATAAATATTGCCTTATGTATGTGATTACTAAATATGAAGTCATATACATAGGCATTATAGATTCGGATCAATTTTAAAACTTTATTTCCAGAAAATGTCCACTTACATCTTATAAGGAAAAAAAAAAGAAGGATATTCCAGAACTAAACTAGATTATCACTGTAGGCTTTAAATATGAGTTACGGAAATATGCTAATATAGATATCTATTATTAACCCCTTGAACTGCAATTTATTTTCAGTCAGCACTGCTCATGCAGACAATTTAATTTTCTTAGTTTTAAGAGGAGGGACTGATATAGAAACTTATGGTTTTGTTGCTCAAATAAATTGTTATTATTAAAAATAATATTTGTTTTACACATCACGGATGCAGCTCTTCATGATCAGTTTGCTCAAGAAAGTTCATGGCGAGCTGGACTCGTCATTTCAGTTCAAGGGGTTAAATAAGTATTTCGCATTCTGACAAGAAAAGTGACACAACTGTACAAATTCACTGTTTAAGAAAAATCAAAGAATATGATAAAACTTTGATTAGCCTACAATAAAATTGCCACAACTGTTTCTTAGGTGAAAATTTGCAAGATAGAGATGTGACACTTTTAATATACATTTTTAATTAACTTAGAATTGACTTTATTATTATTATTATTATTATTATTATTATTATTATTTTTGCCATAATGCAATATTTATTTATTATTAAAGCAATAAGTTGTTTCCTATCTATTGTACTATGATTTAGTGAAAAAACACTGCATCAAATGTAAACACCACATATCAAATATCAAGTCCAAAAAGTGAAAATATAATAAGATACACATGGCATAATCATCACAGTAAAGTAAATGTTCAATAAGTGGAAAATATCTTAAACACCACTCAGTTTATTGCAACTAGACTGGTGATATTCATTAGAAATTACGGATTAGTATTACACCTTATTTATGAACATGCAAATATTTTTCATTTTTATCTAAATATATAAAGCTGGAAGTTTGTCATTATATCTGTTTGGATTATTAGATTCTATCAAGAATTGGTACACTTATTATACAGGACAAAATCTATCTAACGCCGTATTTTTTAGTTCAATCCAGTAATTGGTTCAAAACACATTAAATAAAATCCCCATTTTAACTTTAAAATGATTTTTTTTAATGCCAACCGTCAAATACAATGTTAAGCAAGAAGCCTCCTGAGCCGTGTCAGGTACGACCGTTTCCAAAAAACATTTCTGGGCAGCGATTTTATTTTGATTAAATAAATATCATGTTATGTCAGGTTTTAATTCATTATGCAAAGTGCCCCATTCCACTGATCATTACAAAAGTTGGTATACTTATATATCGGATCAAAATTTCTAACACAGAAATTTTTAGTTTAACAGGATAATTCGAAAGATATGAAATAAAAACAAAAACCCAATTTTAACATTGAAATTTTTAAAAAGAAAAAACAATGTTGCCGATAAAATAAAGTTTTTTTCCCCCCATTTAAAAGTAAATAAATTTATTTTTATGTAAACCTGTATCATAAAAAAAATTGTGATAAAATTCATGTTATCATAGCTTAATTAAAAAAAAAAAAAATTAATTTCAATGAATAAAACATATTTTTTTTTCTTTTTGGTTTTGTGGTCCACAAAAGTAACGTTGACACAGCTTTAACATAGGACCCCCCTTGGCAATTTTTATTACTGTTTATTTTCCCATTTTGGCGATGATTGATCCCAAGGTCTTTGTTTATGCAATTACAATAACCATTTAAATTTATTGCTAAAATAAATAAATCACTAAGGCAGTTTTATATTAAAGTTGTACCAAAAAATAGTCGCCAATAGAAATATATTTATTTAAACGTTTCAATTATAATAATAGCCTCATAATCGTCATAATAGCCTCATTTTTTATTTATTTATTTTTAAAGTATGAATCACATTTAAATTAATCGTATAGGCTTTTTCTAGGGGGGGGGGGGGAGGCAGGGAAAAACCTGCTTCTGTACTAATAGAAGAGAGTAGTTATCTTTCTCTTTGCTTGCATGCAACATAGAGAGAGAGAATAAAAAACTATGGCACGTACAGCTTTATTTTTTTTTTCTAGATAAAGGAATATGGTTTGATTTGCAATATAATTTTAAATTTTCAATATTTCTGTAAGATTTTTTGTATTTTTCTTCTATATTTTTTTTCAAACTGATGCCAATAATATAAAAACTTTACAACATAAAAAAAAAAAAATACTTTACACATGAGTGTTAAATTTAAAAATTATATCTGATAAAACTGACATCATAATAACTTTAATATTTTATTTAGATTTATTTATTTTTAAAATGTTATTTTTAATTAGTCAAATGGTTTTACGGGTTTTTATTCCTTGAATTTATCATCCGTCAGGTAAAGTAGGCACAGTTTTAGTATAGAACCCCCTTGGCGACTTTTATTATTTTTTGCCAGTTTAGTGATGAATTAAAATATGTATAACAATTGCGTAAGAAAAGACCTTTCCAAATTTTGCCCGAGCTACTTTGGTGCCAATTTTCAAATTTCCTCCTAGGGGTTCTACACTAAAGCTGTTTCTTAATATGAATACATATTTAGTTTATTTTAAATTAACCATGTTTCAAATAAGCCTTAAAAAAAATGAATAACATTTATATTTCCTTAATGGCTGTATATCATGGTACTTGGCCATGGCTTCCATCTTAGGTGTCGTATGCTAAACTGTACTGCCAGTGGAAGTATGAAAACTAGGTCGTCAAATTTATTTTGAAACTTTTCTTTGAATGATTTTGGTTTCACAATATTAATTTTGCTTCTGATAAATTAAAATTCTAATTAGGTTGTGAAATTGGTGTAATATTTGGTAGAACCGTGTATCTGTGGCAATTTAAAATAAAGTTATAGCCTTTTTTCATTTTTTATAATAATAATTTAAAAAAAAAATCCTTTAGATATCTTTGTTTAGGCCACAAAATTTACTTTCTTTCGACATTTAGTCTTATGATGCTTCTCAGAGATGAAAATTGTCTGCATTCATCATGGAAAATGATTTTAATAAATAATGTGTGCTGCATGAATTGATATAGCAAAATGTAGAGGTTTTGTAATGGCCACAACATACCACTTCATAATAATTTTTCATTAAAAAAGAAAATGTTTCTAAATGTAAATGATATTATATAAAAACAAGAAAAATCATAACATTGACACTTGAATATAAAAGTAAAAAAAAAAAAAAAAATATCAGCAGGATATTCAGTATTTGACCAAATACTTTTTCGGTTTGCTGTATATTCTGTATTCGGCCAAATATTTAGTATTATGTTGGCCAAATATTCAGTAATCGGCCAAAACCACTATTTAGTGCATCCCTACTATAGAGCTACCAAAAAGGCAATCACGTTATATTTTTCGTCATTTAATCTTCTTCCCTAGTTCTTTTTTGCTTCCACAAGAATGCTAAAATTTTTGTCGCACATACCAGTAAAGAAAATATTGAAACTCAGTATTTTTCAAAAAATTATTACATTGTTAGAAGCGTAAAAGGGCTGCATTTACAATTCCGAGATCATTTTTGGTATCATTTCCCGTGGAGAGTAAATAACAGTTTTAAATTGCTGTTACTTTTCTGCTTTTATATTTTACCTTGTGGTATTGCTGTTTATACCTCTTGTGTTGAAAAGCAAAGGATACAAGATGAAAAATTAACTTTCAATTAAAGTTTTAAGCAGCATTTTAATAATTAATTAATTTCAATTTTTGTATCATTGCATACGGATATTTGCTCTCCTACCCTTCTTTTTAGTGTATGAATCTGGCTGCAGATTTTTGTAATTCAGCGATGTGCTGTTGCTGAGGCAATAATAGTATTGATAGACATCTTTTATTAGTAAATCAATACAAAAACTGGCGTAATAACTAAGCGAAAAAGCTCAACCAGTGTTCTCCTAGTGTTAAGCATAAAATAACTTTATAAGTACAACAGGAAAGACTAGTGCTGCACCGAGTAGCACTTTGGCCGAGTAACCGAGTACCGAGTGCTCGGCCTTTTACTACTCGGCCGAGTACCGAGTAGTTGTAAGAAAGAATAATTGAAATTGACGTATATATGAAGAATTTCGCACATCTTGAAATTTAAAAAAGGCTTTTTGAACACAAAATTAAGTTAAATGGCAAACCGCATGTTTACATGAAACGTTTCAGAACTTTTGTAGTGTATATACACAATTAGGTTCATTGTTATATTTGATACTTCCAGCTTAGTGAATTATTAAAACCATAATAACTGATAATTTCACTCTTTATTATACAGTATTTCTCAGATGCGAATCATTCTCAGATAATTCTTAGAGAATATAAAAGTTCCTATACACTCCCCAAGCAGCACCGAAACGTTCTCTGAACGTTCAAAAATTGTTCTACAAACACGTTCTAAGAACGTTCACTTTGAACGTGTTATAGACGTCTATTTGTCCATCTTGAAGCCGTACAATAGTACGGTTCAGAGAACGTTCAATGAACGTGTAACTATCACCATCGGTGTTATAGAAACGTTCTGAGAACGTTCTACGTATACGGTCTCAGAACGTTCTAAACGTTTTTAGAACGTTTTCAAAACGTTATACACATTTTCAGAACGTTCTAGAAAACGTACTTTAAACGTTCTAAAATAGTGTAGAAAAAAAAAACTGTGACGTCATTATAAAAAAAAACCACCACAGTACGGGCGTTTAAAAGTAAAAAGTACGTATTATTACTTACAGACTTTGAATAAACACCATAAAATGCAATAAACTCGCAACAATTGTTTCGGGTCGAAAAAACACACGACCCTTCATCAGGCGAATAAAGTAAGCACGAGTGCTGCAGTCAAAGCGGCAACGCAATTGCACGTTAACAAGCACGTTAAGTGTGTTGAATGCGTTGCCGGTTTTTTTTTTTTTTTTTTTTTTTTTTTTTTGTAGCAGCTGCGAGTTCTTGCCTTTTATGGTGTTTATTAAAGTTTCGTAATTAATACTATAACGCCATTATCTTCAGATTAGGGGAAAAAAAGAAATTTTTTTTTAAATGCAAAAATTTAAGGAACTTTTTAAGGGATATAGAGACGTTATGACAATTTTTGGGAATTACTGTCGTAGAATATGGAGTTTCTCATGCACATACGTTGAAATTAAGTATGTTAAAATTTCACAAACATTATTTGAATTTTAAAAAAAGTAATTCATATCCCTGTTGCTGTGTTGTATCATTCTTTATCTGCTATGTACAACTAAACTCTTGAATTATTTTGCTTGTTTTAATCCTTGGGATTCCGAATGCATCATCTTGTGAGTAATGTTTGTTTTTTATAGTTGTTTTCTGTTTGATTTTCTGATTTCTTGAATTAATAGTTTTCTCCAGGGATGCAGAAAATGTTCAAACCTCGGAAATTTCCCCCAAACACAATATAAATTTCCCTCAATAATGCAAAAATCTACTTTGCTATACAAAGTCATTTGTTCTATGTAATAAATTTTTAAGAGAATAAATATACAGTGTAACATAAAAATATCGCTGTTAGTGTATAAGCACTTCAAAGTAGCAAATTGTTATTTTTGATTTACATTTTTATTTTCTCTTAAAAAAATATTCAAAATTTCCCCCGAACCTCGTTCGGGCATATTCTGCACCCCTGGTTTATTCCACTTTATTCTTCATTTTTAACTTCAATTAATTTCTTGTACGATTTGGTATCTGCTGGCGATTTGCTATTATAGCTTCTAACGAACGAAATCGTACATTGGTGCTCAATGGTGAAAAAGGTCACCACTGACGAGTTTTTTTTCATTTTTTTTTCTTCTTTTTCACCGTTCTGAGCTTTTCCTTAAAAAAAAAAATGCTGTTTTTTTTTTTTTTTTTTTTTTTTTTTCTCGTTGCTTGTTTGTATCTTTTGATTTGAGTTTCATGTCGTTTTTACGCACCGGCAAAATTATTAAAATTGCAACGGATAATCTAGGAATAAATGTATGATTAGATTGAAGTTAAATAAAATAAAAATCACTAAACAAAAAATAAATGTTTCAATAAATCACAATCAGTCTCCACAGGTTATTTAAATTTGTTGTAATTTCCTTCTCATTGTTCTATGTGGTTTCAGAGATCTTATATCGGTTGCCTGGTTTTAACTACGATTAAAAATTCATTTATACATATATATATATTAATTTTTTTTTAATACAGCGTGCAAAGATAGTCACGAGAATGTCTTTATCTCCGCAACTATTGGTCGCAAACATATAGTTTCAGTTACAAAATGTTTTAAAAAATATGAGCATTTGCGGTATGACATGTTTAAATTTAAAATATCTATTTTTTCAAAATTTCAAAAACTAAATTTTTGTACAGTCCCAGTCCCCTATAGTGATATTTAGAAAAATTGACACTCATCCTAACAAGAAGTTTCATTTATATTCTCCCAAAATGGAACAAGATATTTAAAGTTTAGATTTTCTAACATATTTCGGCCTTCAATAAGGGATCGGTTTAAAAATCCTAATTGGACTTTGTTTGCATTTTCCCTGGGCTTATTAAAGAATTTTTCATTGACTTTTTAATAAAGCCCGAGAAAATGCGAAATAATCCTAAATTTTGAAACTAACTATCTCAGACAATTTTGGGTGCACAACTTTTTGTGTTATATAGGTTTTTTAGGTTGGAACTCAACTTTCACTATTAGTGTCATGAAAATTGTATAAAAATTATCAGTTTTTGTGATTTTTAATAAATTAATTTTTTTAATTTAAACATGTCATATAATGAATTCTTACATTTTTTTTAAATACATTTTCTTATTGGAGGACGTCTGAGACCAATTGTTGCGCAAATAAAAACCTGCTCTCAACTTTGCACCCTGTATATTCTAAACATTTCTGGGTACTACTTTGTAAGTCCATGGATAGTTTATAAATATATTTGAATGCTGAAGTTCATATTCCAACATAAAAAATAATTTCAAAAATGAATGTACCAATACACCGCTAAAATAATATATAATTGAGTTTAGAATATATTGTTAATTTATAATAATAAGAAATTGAAACAAAAAATTAAAAATTAGTTAGAAGGAGGAAATTTTAAAAATTTCCAAATACTTAAATACATATATATATTTTTAATCAAAATATTTTTCTAAAATATTTAACATACTTCATATTTTTAAATTTCAGTGCATGTGTGTATAAATATTTTCAGTTTACAGCAGCAGTTTACAAAAAAGATGTTTGCAGGTATTTAAATTTATTCCACATGGCAATGTAATTGGTATTCTTTAAATGTTTAAATTTCTTTAAATTGAGTCAACGCAATTTTTACCTCATTTGATGTAATTATGCTATCATATGGCATATTAAATAATTGATAAATGTAAATATTATTAGTATTAATAAATAATATAGTAAATCGTCCTTTTTTTTTAAGCAGAATATCTTTTTTTTATAAAGATGTGGAATAAAATTGAATTGAATCTTTGTTTTATTATGCAGTTAAACAATTTCATATATTTTATTTAATAAATAACAGTAAAGAGATATTTAAAATTGTAAGTCGGTGAAACTTAGGATATTATTTTAAAAATGTGCAATTTGCATAACCTAGATTGTATATATATTATCATATAAACATTAAATAAATACTTCAGAATTTAAAAAGAAAAGAAAAAAAGAATTACGAACCTTCTGAATTTTCATAAGAATTTTCTTCAAGAAAACATCCTTCCAACTAGCATTTTAAAATACACAATGACCAGTCGGAAGGGCATTCACTTAAAATTAGCTTTTATCTTGTAAAGTCTTTGTGACTTCTTCATACTTCATTCAGAATTATAATAACCAAAAATAGTTATTTTAACAAATTCCATCTCAGAAGACTAAATTAATATAATGAATCAATAATTTCTAAGCGGTTGTCTGTAACAGGAGCAGTTTTTTCTGCGATTCAACTTTCAAGTATCAAAAGTTAGGCTTAAGAACATACGCAGATATGAAAATGATTGTTTAATTGATATTAAAATAAGACTTTAATAAATAGAACATAGAGAATATTACAGGTTAAAAACATTACATTTTTACCTTTTCTAAAGCTTATCCTAGTCTTTATAACGCTAAAACTGAACAAATCAGATTACATGTTTTAAAATTACCGCCTCACATAACGACACGACTTTCCCAAGACCTGGCGCCGCGCCTGGCGTTTGACTTTGCAGTTGCACGGTCAGCGAAAATTAAATAAATGCAATCCACAGATGTCGATGTTATCATCTGCTCTCCCTTCCTTCTTGCATCCGCAATAATCATGTTTCAAAGTTCAACATTTGAAACAGAAATTTATTAAGCATTTATAGCTGTAGTCAATATTTTAAGGAAAAATTTAGTGGAGTTAAACAATTATTTAAATTTTTATAAAGTATTTTAAAAATTTATGAGATCACTTTATTTTTCCATTTTAAAATCTCGAATTAAACGGAAAAGCATATCTTGTTTTAGTGTATATTTCAGTACTGAACAAAATATTCAGTGAAAATAAATAAAATAAAATAAGACCAATCAAACAGAGTAATGATTTAACAACATGATCAATATTGATAATTTATCAGTAACATTTAAACTTAAATAGAACCATAACTTAAACAAAAGAAGAAAAAAACTCATTTCTGTAACTTCCCGATGAGTATTAGAGACCGCGAGGTTCTACTCTCGAACCTTACAGACGGGAAGTGTTGGTTTCGATTCCTGGTCACGCTCGTCGACTTAGGTTTTCGGAGTTTTCCCGTGATTTTCTTTGAAACTCGCGTAAAGCACTATATTACTTATTCAATAACATCCGTGATTAGCTTTTTGTATCTAAACTCTGGGTCTGGGGAATGCATAGATTTTCATGACAGAAGACAATCATTTTTATGCTGTATAGAAGATCTTAGAAAATGTATTTTTCTAAGGGTTTATTATTATTATTATTACAAATGAAAAAAAAAAAAAAAACGGTAAATTTGTTTTAAATCATCAGAAAACGATGTTTCAATTATTCGTTTTAAGGGTGATATCGAATTCTTTTGAAAGATAATCATAGTGAAAATTTTTATCCACCCCTCCCCCATCCCCCAGGGATGATGTATACTTATTCCTAGGGGAAAAAACAATGTCCTACGAATAATAATAATAAAAAAAATCTGTTTGACTATTACTCGTTATACATCCAAATTGAATCAATAATATATATCAAATGTATGTCACGCAGAAGGTTTGGTGAGTATATATATTACAGAAGCTGAAAGATAGCCTTTCTGTGAATGGAAAATTTTGGAACGTGGCAGTGCCACCTGTCGTCCGATATGCACCCAAAGGCAATCTGTAGAGTTTTACGTAATATTAATTTCACTTACCAAATTTACAATATTTATAAATCACAGAAGTTGAGATTTTCCGTTTCCGTTATGAGATTAAATTGCAACATAGCCACGCCACCTGTTGGCCGATGTGCATCCAAAATGGACCAGTAAAGCTTTACATAAAATCGATTTCACTTATAACTTCAGTGTATCACAAAATTTATTGTTAAATCACAAGAGTTAAAATATTGCCTTTCCGTTAAAATGATTAAATTGCAGATTAGCAACGCCACCTGTTGGACAATGTATACATCCAAATTGTATTAGCAGAGGTTATGATGATACATGCCAATATATCAAGTTTAATGCATTTGTACACTACAGAAGCTGAGATATAGCCGTCCCATAAATGGAGGGTTTCATTGCATAGCACCGCAATCTATCAGACGATATATCCCAAATGAAATTCAAATAAACTCCAATTTAGGGCAAGATCTAATATTGTAACAAGTTTGGTTGAATTCCATACATTGATTCCTGAAATACAAAATCGACAAAATTTTTCCATGAGTTTAAAATTTTGTAATTTTTTTTCACCTCACCGCTACTGATTATTGAGAAGCATTCTTTACTGACGTGCTAACAAAACGTTAAACTGAAAATGTAAAAAATGCTCTATTCTCTATCTTGCTAAAAATTATAAATTTCGAATAACTTACGAAGTTTTTAAATTAGAATGTTGCAAATCTCTCAATAAGATTCTTATCAATATCATAAGTGATATTTTAAAACTGGTCCGATCTCTCTGCAATCATTTGTTCTTGAGATATCGTGTACATGAACTAACGGGCTATCACACTAATAGGTGCCGAAGCCGATACACATTAACAGATACCATACCAACCTTTTGACTTCCGGATTCCTCACGCCACAAAACGTGTAAAAAAATCAAAAACTGAAGTCAAAAATTTTCATGATTAACCTATTTTCCCAACCAATAGTACTAAAAAGTCATTTTGTCATATTCGTTATAATTACACTGTTACAGAACGTGTTATGACGGTGTCACACTTGAACGTTCTATATAGAACTAGAATTGTACGTTTTATAGATGGTACAAATCAAACATTTTCAGAACGTTCTAAATAATACTATTTCTGAACGTGTTTTAGAACGTTCTTTTGACACGAAACACGGTGTTTGAACTATTGAAACCGTTATTAGACGTTCACAGAACGTTCCTGTGCTACTTGGGTCAGGCTTAATTTAAGATGCATGAAATTTACATATGAAATGAGAACATAAAAATAAATATTTTATCATTTCAAACATGATAGACTTCATTAATCTTCAAATTCTAGAAGAGTAAAAAGATAGGTGGTTTCGGGCCATAATTTGTAAAACAACGAATTTGATACTATATTTTTAATAACATTTTAGTGTATTTACCTTTTTCATAATTATTATTTTTTAAATTAAAAATCAATCGTTTTTTACAGTTTTAAAAGTGTATTACTTTTATTTGCACAAATATGTAACTAAAGTTTTATCTACTATATTAGTATTATATATAAGGGGTTCTTTTTTCTAAAATATTTTAGTTTTGTCTGTTTTATAGATAAATTTTATGTACTAAGCTTTTATTTAAAAAAAAAAATGCATATTACACACATACAAGATGGTTATACATAATTCTTGTAACTAAAATGGATAAGCTCAAATCGTGAATCGTCTCTATATCGAATTTAGTGGCAATCTACTTGCCCGTTTTAACTGCAGAAAGCTGTTTGCAGCAAAAGTTTAATGACTATGTTTATATTTTCATATTTTTTAGTTTAATTATTAATAAACAACTCTTATGAATACACTTCTTTCAATAATACATAAAAATAATGAAATTCTTACAACTACTCGATATTGGCCGAATACTTAGTCCATATTTGGCCGAGTACCGAGTATATAACGAGTACTCGGTACAGCTCTAGGAAAGACATTAGAAAGGTTTTGTTTTTAACAAATGACGTCTTTTTTATTTATTATCTACAAAAAAGTAACTCATCGGTTTTTGAAGTCCAACCTCCCCCCCCCCATATCTCATTATCAACATGACGCTTTAACTAACTGAGCCTCTGACTGATGTAAAAATTCCTTACATTTACTTTAAAGTTGAATCGCTTTGTTTTTTTAGCATGACATGAAGACGCGATGACAAAACCCAATTTCAAAAATAAGAAGTTTCTAAAAAAATATTTATTTATGTATTTTTTACTTAAAACTTTTTATTTGGTGATTTTTTTTACTATCAAAAATATTTTGTGATTTTTAATAACTGAAAAAAAAAAATCTTAAAAATCTCAAAAAATGCTTAGGATACTGTGTAAACAGCGAAAAATTTTCTTGTATCAAATGACACCTTTTCTACTAATTATCTGCAAAAATTAAACACGCAGGACCTTCCGGGGACCAAACTCTCGACCACCACGTTATTAACGTGATGCTCTAACCAACTCAACCAAGGAGCGATAAACAGAATGGTTTATATTTACTTTAAAATGAAGGTGCCTTCTTTACTAGCGTGATACGAAGATACAATGACAAAGTCAATTTCATATAAAAAGCTGAAAAATACATTAAGTCGTGAGTAATTATGGAAAAAAAAAATGGCCACGACTGTTGGTGAGACTAGCTATTATCTGCTTTTAAGACCTTGACGAGGAACCAGAGGTGTCCTATACTAAAGCTGTTCCTTATTTTCAGCAAATGAAAACCATGGTCAAGTACCGTGACATAAAGCTGTTAATGAAATATAAATGTCATTTAATTATTTGAGTTTCATTACATTGATTCAAAACAATTAATTTAAAATAAATATGCATTAACATTAGGGAGCAGCTTTAGTATAGGACCTCCTTGTTGAAATTAAAAATTTGGCAATGAAGTAGCTCAAATGATTTTTGCAAAGGTCTGTAATACTTATGCAGTTGAGATAACTCCTCGACGAACTGGCAAAAAAAAGTCGACAAAGCTGTGCCCATATTATTTTACAAACAATAAAATCATGATTTTTTTTTTTTTTTAAAGGAGTATTCAATTAACTGAAATTAATATTTTAAAACTAAATAAATAAAAATAAAAATTTTAAAGCTATTATGACATTAGCTTTATCAGATATTTTTGATGATACATGTTTTATGCCATTTTAACGATGAATTAAAATGACTATAAAGCTGCATAAGTAAAGACCTTGGCAAGTAATGTCAAACATACATTGGTGCCAAATTTCCCCTAGAGGATGCTACACTAAAGCCTGTTCCTTAATGAGAATGCATATTTATTTTAAATTAACCATATTGCTAATCAACATAATAAAATACAAATAATTTCATTTACATTTCATTAACAGCTGTAAATCATTTCACAGTACTTGACCACAGTTTTGATTTAATGAAAATTGTTGACAATGAAAATAAGTTTATTTAAACATTTCAATTATTTAATTAAAAAGAAAAAAATATATAGTGATCAGATAAGCGAGAAAAGCCTGCTAGTAAGTAATATAATTGATTCGCAAATTGTTATTTTAAAAACATATATATATATATATATATATATATATATATATATATACACAGATACACACACACACACTATATACTATGTAAACTTTTAAAAGTAAGCATCTGTGAATTACCAAGTTTTTGTACAAGAAAAATATGTCAATACAATTAATAATAGTTATTCATAACAGTAATGTACCAATTACTTCAGTTTAACAGAAGATTGGGTTGAATAATTTTAAAATACTCACCTTATTTATCGAATTAATCACTGTATTGCTACACTGCTATGCATAAATCTCGAAATGGATAAAATTACTTTCACTGTTATACATGTATAAATTCTTCGTGTACATGCAAACCCAAAGCACAGTTATAAAAGTGTTACAAATAAACACTGGTTATAATAATAACATTGAAAAAATTCTCAACATACATAACATTCAAATACATTTTCTTTAAATAATATTTTTTTATTCAAATTATTCATTTAAAATTAGAATCAAAGTATATACAAAACAAAAATATTAGAAGATAATACTGTTATATTTACCAATCAGATTAGTTGAGCAAGGGCCCCTTAGAAAGACCTCTATGGAGAGCATTCCACCTCACGACCAGGTCTCCAGTGTAGATTGGCCTTAACCAGAACACCAACAAATGTAGCTAAGAAAGCTATCCCATTGCACATACCTTCCATTAAACAGAAGGGCTGTAACAACGGAACAACTCACTTGGCATTAAATTGCATATATAAACAGATACTGCACTGGAATCTAAAAATGATAAACTTAAAAAGAATAACATATTACGGAAATTCATATTGTAATTTCAAATACGCAGATGCATGGAAACGTAAATGAAGCAAATGACATTCCAAAAACTAGATCATTGCCGTTCTTTGCTATTAAAATCATTTTCGGAAGGGACATTTACTTGCAATAAATGAAAAAAAAAAAAAAAAAATGGAAATAAGTAAACTTGCTTTAATTAAAAAAAAAAAAAAAAAAAAAAAAATCCAGTTAATAATTAAAATTTCACAAAAGTAAATAAAGCCAAATCAATCCTAATATTTTAGCTACATTCCTATTACATAAACATATAGATTTTAAATATTAATCATTAAAACAATAGTAACAATTTTTTAAAAAATTGTGCGATTACATGGACAATAAATACGTCTAATTGCACTAGCTTGCTGTGACAACTAATAAAGCATTTGCTGTTTAATTATTTACTTACTCAAAAACTTAAGATGTTGCAGTAAAATATAAGTAGATAATAGTAAATTAAAGAGTAAGACAAACTGAAATAATTTATATCGGTTTGTACATAATAGGGAATCAAAAATATAGTATGAAGATTTTAAGATTAAACAATTTCAATTTTTACCACAGCATTAGCACGATAACACCACACAAGTTTGTGTGTGCACTGAGATGGTATTATTCCATGGATACATTGGGATTTCTTTTTTAAACCATCATTTTTTAAAAGTTTGGTAAAATAACACTACTTTTAAAGGCAGTACAAGCCTTTACTTAAGTAAACAATTCAGAGCAATGAAGGAATCATATATAAATATAAATAATTAAAATAAAGAGATTATCATAAAGGATTACATACTTTCATACTCTCCCTTTCTTAAACAAAATAATTAACAGATGAAGATAAAAGTTTTTTATCATCACTACTACAGCAGAGAGCGTTAACATAAACACGCCTGGAATTTCTCCCATATGACGCAGGTGGATACTTTCTTTAAATGAAGTCTTCAAGTTGTTGTTTTCATAACCGAATCGATAATACCTTTGTATGCACATTTTTAATAATCACGTACATAAGGCAATTTTAATTCAGTTGAAATAAATATTTCGATTTTGTAAAATAAAAAATGTTTCTTTTCTTAGATAAACATAGATATGTGTAATAATAAATAATTATACACACCTAAAAATGAAATAAAAGTAATAAACTATAAAAATTTGAACAGAAAGCCTGTACAAGTAATACTTTCAAACATTAACAGCCATTAACAGTAGCACAAATAAAATCTTTATATGCAGCAACTAATTACAGTATATTAAAATTTTGATAACACAAAAAAAATTTCATCTCTTATTGCAAAAAGAAACAATGCTATGTTCATCCCAATTTATCTATTCAGAATACTTAAATCTGAAATAACGCTAAATTATTTTTAAAGCAATAACATATTCGTAACAAAACAAATGTATACTTACGACAACGTTAATTTTATAAACGTAGCAAACAAATTTTGAACATGTTATTTATATCAACAATGTTTTTCAGAAGGTAATGACATTGATATTCAATTATATAACTAATTCATATGTATAAATCTCGAATGCAGCAAAAAACTTCTGTTGTTTACTTTAGTTTTGCATTTACATTCAGCAGTAGATTCACTGATTGCATGTCTCCATGAAATTAAGATGGACGTTCGCGCGTGTTTTCGATGTTCTATGTAAGTAAAAAGAGTAAATTAAGAAATTTAATGTTTAAAAATAAGCTTACCAGGAAAACTATGGGAAAATACCTTTTCTATCTAAATGCCGATTATTGAATATATGAAATATCTTCCTTCACCGAAGATCGAAGCAGTGTCAGTAATTTAAATTATATTTTTTACCAAAATGGCACGATCAGTTAATTTAAAACTTTATGGCATCAGAAAGTTACACATATATTTCACAAATATAACAAAATTTTCTTTTTATATATTTACTTAACATTTTAACTTTTCAGCAATTCCTAAATTTATTATACTTTCTTATGAATAAGACGCGGATTGTTTCCCTACCCAGCTGATATTCTTGTAGCCTCGAACCTAAAGCGGGAATATGGTCCATTGGAGTAATGATGTAAGAAATTTATCACCAAATAACCCTATCATGTTTATATATACAAATAAAGAAAATAATACATGGTAAATTTATAATTAATCGTATGTCTGCACTGAAATTAGAATAAAACTGTTTTATTAACGTAAATCATTTTGAAATAAACAATAAAAACGAAACTTGAAACTGATTCATTAATTTCAGTTTAAACTAAACACAACGTCTTAATTTTGAAAATAAATAACTTACTTCCAAGAAAGAAAAAAATTTGAAAGTTTGGAGTGGACCCAAGTAACACGGAATGGTTGGGAAACGGTTGGCCCTACAGTTCCTTCATCGTTGGGCAACCGTTGGTTTTGGCCGCCGGTCCTCGGTTAAGCCAACCGTTGGGTGACGGTTGGCTCAACGATGGAGCAGTTGGGTCATGGTTGGCAAACAGTTGGTTCATGGTTGGCAAACGGTTGGGTCATGGTTGGCAAACAGTTGGGCCATAGTTGGTGAACTGTTGGGCCATGGTTGGATGAACGTTGGGCCACGGTTGGAAGACCGTTGGGCCACGGTTGGCCCAACGATGGAGCAGTTGGGTCATGGTTGGCAAACGGTTGGGTCATGGTTGGATGAACGTTGGGCCACTGTTGGAAGACCGTTGGGCCACGGTTGGAAGACTGTTGGGCTACGGTTAGGTCAGTTTTTCTAACCGTTCTACTGTTGGCCCAACTGTCACCCAACGGTTGGCTCAACCGAGGCCCGGCGGCCAAAAGCAACCGTTGGCCAACGAAGTGTGAAAATGTATATAGGGTCATTTCTCAAGAATTCTCTGTCATTTAGGTTAAACTCAAGGAGTTAGGAACAAAGTACCAAATTAAAAAAAATTATATTTTTAGGCTATTTGGTTTTATTTTTACTCAAATAAAATATAGCTTTTAGGGTGAATAAACACATTCTAAATTGAAAAAAGAATTAATTAATATGTTGCAATTATAGTTAATTTATTAATAAATTAATTATAATTGCAACATATTATTAATTAATTCTTTTTTCAATTTAGAATGTGTTTATTCACCCTAAAAGATATATTTTATTTGAGTAAAATTAAAACCAAAATAGCCTAAAAAATATAATTTTAATTTGGTGCTTTGTTCCCAACTCCTTGAGTTTAACCTAAATGACAGAGAATTCTTGAGAAACCGACCCATATATATATATTAAAAAAAGTTTAAATTTTTATAAAAAGAATTTATAAATTATCATGAAATTACTTGTTTAAAAGTGCTATATTCTCACACTATCTTATTACTTTCAAAATGAATAAATATATTTCTGAAACAAATTAACAAACTTAAAGATAATTTTTTCTTTAAATGATATAATATTATATAAATTTCCAAAAAAAGAAAAAATATCTTATTTACTCTAAATTGTAATTATATAAAAAAAATTATGAAGTCAGAAAAATAAATCTCAATGTACATAAAAGAAATGTACGAAAACGAATGTAATATATAAAAACAGCATTTTGATTTGTTGATGTTGATATGTCCTCACTCCTTTTATAGCACATTGTAATAAATATTTGATTGTTGGCGGGCATAATTATCCGACTACAAATTCTTAACATGATTTATACACATTTCGAAAAGTGAATTATCTTCAGCAAAATGGAAAAGTGACTTGGCTAAGATTCAAACTTAGAACCTCTGACTGCGTCAGTTTTCTACTTACTGAAAAACCTAGCCAATATCTGACTTGCAGGAATTACTCATATGAAACAGAATTTTTTTTAATGTGATCTGTAAGCTCTTATATAAGTGATTACTACAGGATCGACTAAATAATTCAGTGGTAGAGCACTAGTAATTTATACCATATGTCTCATATTTAAATCTTGTTTTTAAATATATACCTTAAAAGTGAAAATTAAAATTATTTATTTATTTAACACTCCTTTTTTAAAACGACTATTTTTAGCAAATGAGTTCATTTAAATTCTTATTTTACTCGTAATAGATTGAAAGGAATATAAATCAATCTGTTGTCTTATTTTATCTCACTTTAATAAATATATCAGCAAAAATTTTATACTATATAGAATAGAAAATTCAAATTCTCATATCAAGTCTGATAACATATAAGATTGTTTTTTATTTTTGATGCTTTAAATTTAAAGAAAGTTAAATTTCAGAACTAAAAATATCTACATCACTGTTGCTGGATTATAATGTAATCAAATTAAAAATTATGTGAGAATGTAATTTAAACTATTGATTTATAATGAAATAGACCTAACAAAGGTGAAAATTAAGTGCGGGACCAGAGATTTTAAGATTTTACTGATATATACACATTTTCACTGATCCGTTTACCCAATTTTTAGATTTTTAAAAATACAGCTGAACCTCGTTAACGTGATTCTCTAGTGAGAAAAAAATGTCCATGTTATCAGTAGCGACGGGATTATGGAAACAGTTCATGTTAAAAGTAATTCACATTAAGTGTGTTCACGTTAACAAGGTTAGACTGTACTTACAAAATAAATTTATGTGGCAACTATGACAATTGAAGATAATTGTAATTAATTTAAAAAAACAAATGAAATCTTATATAAATCAGAAAATGTATGTTTTTGTAAATTGCTTTTCAACACTACAGCCAGGAAATACACACAAGAAATAGAGAGTAAATTTTTACCACATTATTTCAATGAAAGAGAGAGGGGGAAAAAATGAGATGATGAAGTAATATGCAATGATAAAATGTTTACATGAAAAACTGGGAAAATGTTTGTTTACTCCGCAGTTGCAAGTTATTCTTTAGACATGACGAGCGATTTTTTTTTTATTTTTTTATGAACAGTGTAACATTGTCAAAAAAGGAAAAACTCACTCTACCTTAGTATTTGGATAGGCAACTACTTAAATTTTATTATCTCTTTAAGCTGCTATTATCCTATACAGACTATCGGTGACATCTCATGAATGCAACTTTCAGTATGTTCCACTTGGGTAATTAGAAATAATACATTAAAATGGATATTTAATCACCTTTTTAGTTAACTTGCTTATTTCAAGAAGCAACACAGATATGGCGACATTTTAACAGTCAAACAGAAGAGGAGCTTTTCATAATGTGCTGTTTCTAGCCACCTGTATGGAGCATACCTAAAAGTTCATTCACGATACGCTATTGCAGATTATGTATCATATATTGTAGTACTGTAAAAAAGAAAAGAAATCTTTGGCTGATAAAAATTTTGAAATTGTTACCACTGTTCCTATAAAAAAAAAAAAAAAAAAAAAAACCCTGTTTATAAGCAAGTCATGAAATCCTCTCTCTATTTTAAAAATGAATAGAATTTTAATTTTATCAGAGTTAATTGTACTAATAACCCCTTTCAAAAATAGGGAGGTAATATCCCATTTAAAACTAATAATAAAAAATTTATTTTCTCAAAAAAAAAAAAAAAAAAAAAGAAAGAAATAAAGAAAAGAAAAAGAAGATGGATTAAAAGAAAAAAAAAAAAAAAAAAAACAACCTCCTTAAGGATATATTTGTATCATGCTAACTTCTTAGTTTCAAACTGATTTTCTTTTACAAAAGTTTTTTTTTTTTTTAAATACATGTATACTTTTTTTTTTATTATTATTAAAATCACACAATCAACTGATTGGGAAGAAAATCATATTTATTGAATTTTTTTATTTTTTCGACTGAGTGAAAATAATGCTTGGACCGGGAGTCGAACCTCGGACCTTTGACTTACAAGGTCAAGGCTCTACCAATTGAGCTATCCAGGCCGACAACCGGTTGGCATTACTCACTCAGACAACCTTTAGGCTTTTTTTCTGCCTAAAGGTTGTCTGAGTGAGTAATGCCGACCGGTTGTCAACCTAGATAGCTCAATTGGTAGAGCCTTGACCTTGTAAGTCAAAGGTCCGGGGTTCGACTCCCGGTCCAGGCATTATTTTCACTCAGTCGGAAAAATAAAAAATTTAAATAAACATGTATACTTTTCCTAGAATGTCTTGGAGCTTTTCTCCATTAACTCCTATTAACAATTAATCTATGTAAAATTGAAAACTGTTATTAAATCTTATATTGTGAATAAATTAATTTTATATTTTGTAAAGACAATAGACATAATTATACAATTTAACCTAATTTGCCAATGGAGTAATACAATTCTTACCTACAGAATACGATTAAAAAATGATTCCCTTATTTTTTGAACACACCTAAATCTGGATACAAAAGTAAAATGCAGGGGTGCAAAATATGTCCAATCCAGTGATCTAGGATTGGGGGGGGGGAGAGATATTTACAGAAAAATATACAAATGATATCAGTTTGATCAATGAATTACAAAAATCATAGTTAAAATAGTTTTCCCGTTTTGGAGAAACTTTTATATAGATTGGGGGAAATGTTGAGAATAAAAAAAAAATTCTGCAACCCTGGTAAAATGCATTAGTCTAAAAAAAGATGCAAAAAATAAAGGTACATTTCAAAAATAGCAAATACTTTTTATTGAAAACAGTAAAACTTAATTAAATGTTACATATTACAATGTTTAGAGTATACTAATTATCATACAATTTATTTTATTTATTTATTTTGGTATGTCCAGATAAAATATTTTCAAGTATATGACTTTCCTCTTCATCAACAGTCTGAAAGACTTTCAAGAAAGTGCAATATACAAACCTAAAATAAAAATACTTAGTTATTTTGATTCCATTTTACATAATAATAATAATAAAAAAAATAAGTGCAACACATGAAAATACATCTTGAAAAATTATACTTCTAATTAAAACTTCTCTGAGAGCACAAGTGTTAAGTAGTTTATAGATTTAATCACTTAATTTTGTTTTATTGATATGATTTGAAATCAACAGAATTAATTTGACCAATTGGCTTGGAAAAGTACAGTTTACATTATATTTACTACTTAATTCACTGGTAAATTTTTAGCCGCTGAATCGCAACAGAAAATCTATAAGAAATTGCTAAACGTCATGTTTTGTATACCAAATGTGAAAAATAATAACAGGAGAATGGCGTTGGAATATTAAAACCCGAATAAACTACTACGTCAGAAACGCCAAAGAAAAATATTGGGAATGCATCCAGCTGTTTCGGCAGCCTTAAGCGTGCCGTCCTTAGTGCAAAAAGGATAACGTGCCGTGTTCAGTGCCTTTTTGCACTGAAGACGGCACGCTTAAGGCTGCCGAAACAGCTGTATGCATTTCCAATATTTTTCTTTGGCGTTTCTGACGTAGTAGTTTAATCGGGTTTCAAATGTGAAAAAGTTGTAATCAAATTATATTAACTCAAATTCATTAAAACCAAAAAAAATTAAACACATCAATCAGTTTTAATTATTAAAATGTGATATCATGTCTTAATCATTACAACTTAAATTTCCATTTATTTTATAGCATAGATTAAAAAAAAAAAAAAAAAAAATCAAATTAAACTTCAGATTTACCTCAATTTAAATTCAAATACCTTATTTTCATCCTTTTGATAAAACGAATATATTTCGGCATGCACATCGCAGCCCTTCAGATTTACTTTTTACAGTGTATTACATTAACGTAAGGCAGGGGTTGATCCAAACAAAATTTGGATCCCTTTTGCGGCCCCTTTACAAAATTCAAATCCGTGAAAAGAGATCCTACACAAAATTCAAATCCGTGAAAATGGACCCTTCACAAAATTCAAATCCATGAAAAGGGACACATAAAATTCAAACTTATAAAAGGAGCCTTTTTACAAGACTTTGTTTTATAAAAATGATACTTTTATAAATTATTTTCATGTTTTCAGTATTATTTTTAAATAAATGCCTTAAATTAGCTCAAAGAAACTCTCTTAAACTTGATATTAAACATTATATACAACGATTGTAAAAATGAAAGATTTTGCACACTATTTTATTTTCTCACAAAAATATTTTATTCTAAACAAAAATTTCACAAAAAAGGAACCCAAAAATTAAAATCTGGATTGACCCCTGATTAAGGTAAATTTACCTGGAATGTATATTTAAATTAGTTTGCAGAAAATGGTAAGAAATAAATTTAAAAAAATATAAAAACAGGATTTTAAAGTTTTATCTATACTATATCAGCATTATATAAGGGTTCTTATATCTAAAATATTTTATTTTTGTCTGTTTTATAGATACAATTTTATGTACTAAGTTGTCATAAAACTAGAATGTTGTGGCTACCAAATGACTTTCTTCTATTTTTTCCTTTGCAAATTCACTCAGTAAAAATAATTTATTACAATCATTATTTAATAAAATTATCTTCCATGATAATGCAGTACGATTTCCATATTAGAGAAGTACAGTCGGTAACAAAAGTGTCCGAACACTAGCAAAACTTAAGAAAAGTATACTTCATACGGTTTTGTTAAATAAATCCTTATTGAATCCTGTTCTTAGTCAGTGTAAGAACACAATTCGATAAGGATTTATTTAACAAAACCATATGAAGTGTACTTTTTTTACATAGGAATTTTTGCTAGTGTTCGGACACTTTTGTTACCGACTGTAGTATAACACTATATGTAAAAAAAAAAAAAAGTTCATTTTATTCTCGATATTACATTTTTTTAAAAAATCGATAATTTTATTTTAAATTATCTCAGATAACCATTCGTTTTAAAGGTATTAGCAAGCTGTTTTGAAAGATACCCATTATGAAAATTTATTCCCCTCGAGGGAAGACCCCCCCCCCCCATACATATACAAAAATTTTTTCATAGTTGACTATCTCTATTATAAATAATTCTTGTAAATTTCATAATGATTATTAAACAATAATTCTCTTTATGCACATTTATACAAAATTTTGTTCTATACCACCATGTTAAAAATTAAAAAAAAGCAGGATGGCAACGAAACCTTAAGATATTTTTTACCACACGTTGATAGGCACTAATTAATATCAAGGTTAACTACATACCAATTTGTATTACATTCTGTGCAGTAGTTCCTGAGATACAGTTGCCACAAAATTTTGCCACACACACACAGAGAGAGAGACATACAGACAGATATTTTCTAAAAATGGTCAAATCGTGTTCTACAACTCTCAAAACGTGTAAATCCATCAAAAACCCGAGGTTGAAAATTTTTACGAATCCAATACTTTTTTCTATTGAATATAGAAGAAAGTAAAAATTCTCATATTACACACATACAAGATGGTTACTATACTTAAATTCTTGTAACTAAAAGGGATAAGCTCATATCATGAATTGTCTCTATACCAAGTTTGGTGGTAATCTACTCGCCCGTTTTAACTGCAGAAAGCTTTTGCAGCAATAGTTTAATGACTCTATATTTTCATATTTTTTTTTAGTTTAGTTATTAATAAACAACTCTTATGAATACATTTCTTCTAATAATACATAAAAATAATGAAATTCTTACAACTACTCGGTATTGACCGAATACTTAGTCCAAATTTGGCCGAGTAACGAGTATATACCGAGTACTCGGTACAGCTCTATATCACAATAAAGATGATGATGTAATTTGTTGTAATTTTAATCAAAAGTAACAGAGATATAACAATGCAAAAAATCACAGAAAGTAAAAAACTAAAAGTAATGAAAACTCTAAAAGAATTATAAAACAGCCTTACTTTAAGTAAACAGCAGGAGCAGGAAAAAAACCGATGTCACCTGTGGTCCAACATAGGATGCCTATGATGAATAAACATATATATATTTTTTTAATCTATCTATTGATACATTTTTATATTATACGAGGTGAGACATCATGTCATATAAAAATTTAGTTTAACAAAATATGATTTATAAAGATATTCTGAAAAGTAAACAGATTACGTTATTTGAAAAACACATTGTTATAACATTTTGATTAACATAAGAATCAAAACTTTACACTTTTAAAATTTCATTATGAATTATTGTTATGTTCATTCAAAATACACTGTTATACTTTTATATATTACAACGAAATTTATAATTATGCTTAAAGTATACGATAAACTTATGTGATAATTTAAAAATTTAGTTGTTTTTAATAAGATACTTATAAATATGTTTTAAAGGTTTAGCAGAAACATCATCATAACACAGGGTTCATACTCAAATACCAGAAAAAAATTCCCTGAGTTTTCCCCGAGTTCCTAGACAATTTTCAAGAAAATATCAGCGACATATTACAAGAAAAGCTCCTCTAGACAGGACAAAATACAGCTACTTTCACTGTATAATGTCATATTACTGCCGATCATGATAGCAATTCAGGTAGAAATCATTATTTACATGTGTATTTTAACAATACTTAATCATTTAAATTTTGATACGAAGCTAAACAATAAAAACATAACTTGAGAGAAAAAAAAAAATTGTTTTTCCAGGTTTTATAATTGATTTTCCCTGATTTTTAATGAAAATTTTTATTTTCCCTGACTTTATTTTCCCTGACTTAACAAATTCTAAATTCCCTGGGGAGTATGAACCCTGTAACACTTTGATTAATATGAAAACAAAACTTCAGGCTTTTAAAATTTCAGTATGAAGCATTAATTTTCATACGCTTTTCAAAAGAAAAAAAGATGATATTTTTACATTATTGATTATGAAGAAATTAATTTCAATAAGTTCAATTGCGAGCAGTTAAAAAAAAAAAAAAAAAAAAAAAAAAGCAATAATTCTGAATGTTAAACAGCCCTAGATTGCTTCTTAAATTCTCATAATTAACGTGAGACAAGGAAAATATAAATGCTTTCTGTCTTTCTAGACATGTATAAATTACTTAATATTTACTCGTGAAAATTTCCTTTCAAATTTATTAGTTCAAGCTGTAAACAGGCACAATTATTTATACAATCAGTAATAATACTAAAAAATAAATAAAAATTTAATTTTTGGAATAAAAGAGGAAATTTATACAAGAAATTATACTGTCCATAAGTAAATATGGAGAATATGTGAAAATAAATTGTTCAAGAACATGTAAAAAATAAATACAATTAAATAAAAAAATATTTAGAAACAACAACAAAAAAAATTGTGAAATTCCTACAGAAGTTTAATAAATCTCATCTCTGAATACAGTAGTGTACATACACCTGCAGCCTGTTAAAAAGGTTATAAGAAAAAAAACTTTGAAAATGCGCAGGTTGCATTTCAAACATTTGAAAACAAAAAATGAAGTTTATAGAGCAGTGAATCGATCAAAAAACAATTTTTTATAGAGATAATTATGACAAAAAAAGAAAAAATAATAATCATTTAATTAAAAATGTATGCTACAATGTATATCGAACTACAAAAAATATACGTGTAAATAAATACATTGACAGTAAAGCTTTCCTCCCCTTTATAGCAGGATCTAAATTTGATAAATAAATTATTTTTGTTTTGTTATCATTAAATAACCAATTATTAGTGAAATATACTCGATAATTGCAAAAAATATCATTATTAAAATGATAAACATACCTTAATGTACGGCGTGTTAACTCTTGCACATCAAAGATGGCGGAGACGAAACGAAAGCGTTGTTGTTGTTGTTGTGGTTTAGCTGGTTGGTTGGCAGAATGTTCGTTTTTCGCTTTTAGATGGTCTCTGGTTTGCGTTTGGCCCAACCGTCGGTGAATGCTGTAGGCCCAACAATGATATTTTGCAGTTCGCCCAACTGCAGTTGAATACTGTTGGCCCATCCACCTTGTTTTGCAGATGGCCCAACAACAGAATGACACTGTAGGGCCAACTGTTATATTTTGCTGTTGGGGAAACAGTATTTGAGGACTGTTGGGCCAACAATACTATTTACTGTTGGCCCACTGTTATTTTGAGCCCTTTCCCCAACGATAACAATTCCCCAACGAACTAACAATAAGTCGCAGTTGGGCAGATAAATCTTGCAGATAAAACTTTACGTAACTACAGTAAGGACTGGAACTTCTGCATACACTAGCCCTAGTAAGTGTATCGTGAACTTAACCCACGGAAGAAGATTGTATAAGAACCTAAAACAGACAAAACAATACGTGGTAAATCTCCGACTAGAATGTATATATTTACATTATCTAATGTTCTTACTTAGTTATGTATGGTAGTTTGCAACGATACATAATTACGTGAAGTAGCAACCACGGAGGTAGCAACTTAACACAATCTTTATATGGATCTCCATAGTCATTCCGAAGAGACACTCCATAAATGTGAAATGTGTTCAAAATCATTTTCAGAAGTTAGATCTCTAAAAACACATCTTCTGTGTCATACTGGAGAGAAACTTCATAAATGTGAAATGTGTTCAAAATCGTTTTTACGAAATGGAGATTTAAAAAGACATCTTTTGTGTCATACTGGAGAGAAACTTCATAAATGTGAAATGTGTTCAAAATCATTTTCAAGATTTGGACATCTAAAAACACATCTTCTGATTCACACTGGAGAGAAGCCTCATAAATGTGAAATGTGTTCAAAATCATTTTCACAAGTTGGATCTCTAAAAACACATCTTCTGTATCACACCGGAGAGAAGCCTCATAAATGTGAAATGTGTTCAAAATCATTTCCACAAGTTGGAAATTTAAAACAACATCTTCTGAGTCACACTGGAGAGAAGCCTCATAAATGTGAAATGTGTTCAAAATCATTTTCACGAGTTGGATCTCTAAAAACACATCTTCTATGTCATACTGGAGAGAAACTTCATAAATGTGAAATGTGTTCAAAATCGTTTTTACGAAATGGAGATTTAAAAAAACATCTTTTGTGTCATACTGGAGAGAAACTTCATAAATGTGAAATGTGTTCAAAATCATTTTCAAGATTTGGACATCTAAAAACACATCTTCTGATTCACACTGGAGAGAAGCCTCATAAATGTGAAATGTGTTCAAAATCGTTTTCACGAAATGGAGATTTAAAAAGACATCTTTTGTGTCATACTGGGGAGAAACCCCATAAATGTGAAATGTGTTCAAAATCATTTTCAAGAGTTGGAAATCTAAAAACACATCTTCTGAGTCACACTGGAGAGAAGCCTCATAAATGTGAAATGTGTTCAAAATCGTTTTCAGAAGTTGGGTCTCTAAAAACACATCTTTTGTCTCATACTGGAGAGAAACTTCATTAATGTGAAATCTGTTTAAAATCCTTTTCGCTAGTTGGAAATTTGAAAATACATTTTTTTTCAATTATATGCTTGTTCTGAATAGGAAAAATAATTTTCAACTAAGCATTGTTTAAACACAAATTTTCTTTCCCATGCAGAAAACTCGTTCAAATGTGAAGTATGTTCAAAAGGATAACCAGAGGTAAAACTTTTCAAAGAATGATGTTTTAAACACACAAACAACAACAACAAACATTAAACTCGTCTCCTGATTGTATATAAGGATCAATACAAAATCCCTTACTGAGATAATATTTTGTGATGCAGCTCTACAATTTATGGCTATATGATTTTAAAATGTGGATTTTAAAAATATAATTTTGAGTGACGCTGTATATAAAAACTGGATTTCCCCCCTTCCTGTCTGCTCTCATTTATCACAGTTGTGGACGGTAAAAAGCACATTAGGATGAAAGGTCATTAGTTTTTAGGTTTTGTGTGAATATGCCTTAAAGCGTAAAGAATGATTTCAAGTTAAGACACTGTCCAAATTTGGTTCAATTTGGAGTATTATTTCGAAAGTTATCGTGATTTTAAATTTTCAAGTGGTTGCCTGATTTCAAGTGGCCCCACTTAAATTAAGATATCCTCCACTTTATTATAAATGGCAGATAAATTTCAATAATAAAGTTCATTTAGACCCTTATGTAGTCTAGATTTATATAAAAATTCAAGCAAATCTTGCTTTGAATACGCTTTTTACAATGTGGGTTAGAAATATTCAAGTGGCTGTCACTTGAAAACAAAAAGTCGGAGCAACTTGGTTAACGAACTCAACCAAGATATTTATAAGATCAGTTCACCGTCCAAATTTGGTTCGATTTGGAGTATTATTTCGGGAGTTATCGTGATGACAATATTTTCATTATAGATAGATATATATAGTTAAACGAAGTGATTGCAATAGGTCGATTTCTAAAGAAATCAACCTAAAGGAAGTCAATAAACGTTTGCTGTTAATATTTAAAATTTTTACAATGAAAAATTATTTTCTAGTATTAATCGATGATTTGGCAATATATATTTTTTCTTTTTTCCTAGCCTAAATCATGCTTAAAATAATATATAATTTTAAAGGTATTTTTTCTATTTATTTATTTAAGAAATGAAAGCCGAAATACATTTTTACTTTGATTTTTTTTTTTTTTTTTAAATCACCAATTTAAGTATTAGGTACATATTAAAAATTATGTGTAAATTAGAATATATGTCAATATTATCTTGCAGGAAAGGTTTGCACGAACAAGGCTTATCGCGGAAAGCATAAAAATTTTCTGTGACAGGGACAGTCGTTGAGGCAAATATGTGATCTTCAGTTTCAATATATCAGTGTCATGAAATACTCATTAGCATATTTCATTTTGTTAGTAATATTAGTTTATGTTGAATAAATCATAAGCTCTGATAATCTGGTGATTTTTTAAAGCAAGGGCTATTCTGTTTAAAAATTTTACAGCTGTTTATTCAGATGAATAAAAAAACAATTATTATTTTCAATACATTATTGAAAATAGCTCACTTCTATTGGAGCTTATATTGAAAAGCAAGATGAACATTATTTATGTATGTATGCACATACATACATATATGTATATTATGCATTGGAAAAATGCATACTATTTATTTTTAGAGTTGTTGATTTTTAAGAAAATTTACAATTTTTTCTAAATATGTAGGTTTTGTAAAATAAAACTAATACATTAAAGTAAACAAAGATATTCAAAGAATAATATAAATAGTTAATCAATTCAAAAAGTAATTACTAAACAAAACATAAAAATTATGATTTATTGATTTAAAGCATGAATTATGCTAGAAAACTATGATAATTTTTAATGGCTGTTATATATGTAGGATGATTGAATAATCGATATAAATAAGGTGTCTCTGTTCATTCTGTAGCTGTTGGAGACTCGCCACATCATTGACAGTAGCTCAATCCCATTTAATTATGTCAGAGAAAATAGTTTTTAAATTACCGAGTTTTTTTTTTAAATTCTGTTTTATAATAAAAAAAAATCTAGAGGTTGAGAAGTATTCGTGTGACACTAGTGCTATGCTATCGGCAAATGAACCTCTGAGAGTGGTTTGTTGACATGCCATCACAATGTTGATCCTCTACATAGGGGATGACTTTCCCGTTTTAAGCTAAAAATTCCAGAATAATTGAATTTGGTTTTTCCCAAAATTTGCTTAATTTTTAATAATTCATTTTGAAGCTATGAAGTGGAAAAAAAATTAAACAAAACGCCTTTTTGCACTTTATTAGTTCAAAATTAAAAATAAAAACAAAAAATTGTTTTGGAAAAACAAAAAAAAATATATAACAGTTGTAATTTTTTTAAAATTTAAATAAAATAAATAAAAAATCATTGGTTAATGAATAATTTTGATAACGAATTTCTGCATAGAATAACATGGGTTTTAGTTGCCATTGGCAGAGAAATTGTACAAGGTGATTGGCAATGGATAGCTCAGACCATGTAATAGAGCATTTCATCAAAATTCTTTTGATTTTTAATTTATTTGTTCTATATTTAAGCATAATTTGCAAACACAAAATCCTATTTTTGTTAGTATTGGATAATGGATCTAATTCTCTATGCCTCTCTCTTCCCCTCCAACCTGAAAAAAAAAAAAAAAAAAAAAAAAAAAAAGTGAAGTTTTAAGAAGATTTTGTTTCTACTTTTTTATTGTTAATTTTTAAAAACCTTTAAATGTGACTCAATTTTAGGTATTTTAAATAAATGGAAGAGCTACTTTCTTTCAGGTAGATTTCTAGATGTAAATTATGGTGGCATTCATTTAATATATTAGACTTACCCAAATTTTATTTAAACTTAAGCCTTTTTATTTAAGGTAAAGACACCAATGGTCGCCACCCTCATAAAAGACATGTTAAAATAACCGTTAATTAACATCTAGAATATGAATCAGCTCAAACTAGATTCTCCAGTTCTAGGAAAGCTAGTGCGAGCAGATTCAAATTCATAGATGCCATTAAATGTTTATTTCAACAAGTCTTGTAAGGGTGGAAAAACTCTAGGACAAATTTTAAGGTTGGCGAACACTGGTGTCTTTACCTTATTTAGGCAATTAATTGTATTTCATGTTGCTTGCATAAAAAGCACATATGTTTATTTATTTTTTTCTCCCATTTTAGAAATTATAGTTTTAAAAAGAGATTTAAAAAAAAAAAAAAAATGTATTTTTATATAAGATTTTTCTCTAAAATTTTCAACATGCCAATTTTGTGATTAAGGATATATTTTTTTTTTATTTATTTAAGTTTTCTTTTTAATTGAACATTTGACCAAGATCATAACTATATTTCAAATGGCTGAGACATTTTCAGAAGCACAGACCATGAAATGACCTAAATCAGAATTGCTGGCATAGTTTGAAAAGCATCGCTGTATCATCATTTATCAAATGAATATCTTGAAAAATAGAAGCTCAGCAGTACCGCAGTGACTAATATTTCAATATTATATTTTATTATGTCGCCAAATGCTTTATAACTGCATCCATACAAAGATCTTGAAAGGACATTCAAAATTCTAATAAGCAAATATAGATAGATCACTTGTATTATATTAACTTTCTCCTTCTTGAGCAAGTTGCTCAAAACATGTATGTGGTAATATTTTAAATATCTGATGAAAAACTTTTGTTTTTCATACTGTATCTAATATTACTGAAACTTAACTGTACTGTGATTAGTGCAAAAAAAGTTTAAATATGGGGAGTACAAAATTGACTAAAATGATTGTTTTTTTGCTTTGAAAATTTTCTTGAAAAACACAGAAATTTTTTTAGCCTCACATCACTACTCATTTTAGTTTATTCCACTATTATGTACATTAATGTGGCATAATAATGTAAAAAAAAAGAAAAAAAATTAATTTGTACTTAAATGTAGTAATATTTCTCTCTTCCCCCCCCCCCTCGAAAAAAATAAAATAAATAAATAAAGGAAGCACAGATTTCTTACGTGGACGTCTACAGTGGAATGTTGCTGTAGTGCACTTTCTTCATTTTGTTAGATTTAACCAATCTTTCGGGCTTAATTATAATGTTTCTTTTATGAACAGAAATCAACAAAATTTGAGCTGTGCAGATTTTGTAGTTCTCAATCTCCTTATATTATTAAAATCTGTGCGCATCTGTCTGTGAGAAATTCCTTGTGCCCGTTAAAGCTCCGGCGCTAATGGTCGCAGCGCCTCGAAACCGGAGTCGGCAGACGCAGAATTTCTTCATCTCGACATCCCGATAATTCGCTAAGCGATGCGACACTAATTAGCGGAGATATTAATTAGAACGTTGAGCTATGTCGATCAAAAAATGACTGAGAATTCACGGCTATTTGCGTAAAAAGAGACATTCTTACGGAAAAAGCGGAAAATATATTAGAAATATCAGTCGTATCGTTACAAATATGGTGTCAAATGAAAGGGCCGGTTTTTCTCAATCTTGGTTTAAAAGGCTTATCGATCGGACAATTAGATTTTTTTAAATTAATTAAACTAAAAAAAATGGTGGCAACAAATCAAAACAATTTTAATATCGCAGACGATCGTCTACAGTCTTGAACGGAAGGAGAAACGTCTGGTATTTAATGAGGTCACGTGTTTTGGTACTGCGATTAAAAATTGCAATTTTGAAAAGGCTTCAGTTTTTCAATGTCGCACACGAAACTTGGTGTACAGACCTAACATCACAAGACAGCCTTGCAGTTCAAATTTTATCGATTTTCGAAAAAAATTACATTTTAATTGGAAATAAAATTCTATTCTAATACGCGTATTTTAAATTCTAATTATGATTAAATTATTTTTAATACATCATTCGAAAGATATTTTAAAGTTCTTTTATATTCTCGAAAGTTTTCACCAGATTTACACGTTTTGAGATCCCCTGAATCAGTTTTCTTTTGTATCTCAGCTACTAATTAAAATAATTTCATAAGTAATACATCATTCAAAAGCTTTGTAATACATCATTCGAAAGATTTGGAATCAAACAGTACATTACAGAAATTTCTACCGTCAGATGGCGCTGTAATATTTTCAATATTTCAATTTCCGATTATGATTAAATTATTTTTAATACATCATTCGAAAGATATTTTAAAGTTCTTTTATATTATCGAAAGTTTTCACCAGATTTACACGTTTTGAGGTGTCCTGATTAGGTTTTCTTTTGCATCTCAGCTAGTTGAGGTAGACCGTTCAAAATTGGTATACGTAGATTAATTAGGAGGGGCTGAAAGGGTGGGGAAGAAATAGGCATGCACCGCGCACGTATCATCTTAATTGTGCGCGCGCACGGGACTGCGCGGCCAAAGGCAGTGGGGACTCGGTCCGACTTTTTAACCGATGAGAAATGATTTTTTTGATTTTCTTTTCTTAAGAATAAAAATTTGATTTGAGAAGGAATATGTGCGCGCAGCGCGCGCTGCGCGCATGGGTTTGCGATGCCGAAGGTAGTGGGGACCCGGTTTTAGTTTTTACCCGATCAAAAATGATTTTTTTAGGGGGCACGAAGGGTGAGGGAAGGAATACGCGCGCGCAACGCCTGTATTATTGTGAAAAAATCAATTTTCACATATGTTAAATTTGCAGAGTTAGCAGTGAAATATACGATAGTTGCTCAGCTCTAATAAACTATAAAAAATGATATATATGTGTGGCATTCATTGAAGACAAAAGTTTAATTAAAACAGTTTATTAAAGTTGAAACAAAATGATGAATGACATTAAATAAGCTGAAACAATTGTAGAATATATATTTTGCTGACGAAAGGTTAAATACCCTTAAAATACTGCCATATAGAGTTCAAATAGAAAACGACTTTTCATTGTGACATAACTAGATACACTAAACGTATCATTGAAAATATCAAGTCACAAAAACGTAATTTACAATCATAATAAAACTAAACAGTTTATAATTATATTGAAATACCAGCTCATGACTTTGAGCTAAACTGAAAAAACATAAAAGCTTAAGAGATTAAGGGCTTCAGAGCGTGATTACATATTTCTTACCTCCTTTTATAGCCGCAAAACGGATTCAAAGTAACAGCTACTCGATGCTGTAGAATCAGAACGCCTCCCATAACTATAGCAACACGACGCTGCGAGTCTGCCGCCATCTATGGGCTAAGCAAAAAGACTCTGCAGTTGAAAAAATATAACATCTCCTTGCAAGGTAGCGATAAAACACTGAGCAATCCGTGAAAGGATTTAAACATATTTTCTTTAAGTTAATTTTAACAAAATATGCTTTTGAATATGAGGTAAGTAAATTAAAGTTATTTCAAATGACTTAAACATAAATATACTAATAAGGAATATAACTTTTAACTAAAAGTAATTATCATTAAGCTTTTTAATTTTAATATATCTTTAACTCAATGGCAGTATCAAAAAGATAATAGCACTATACGATATAATTCATTTAATCGATAATTCAAACTTTAATGATTATAAAGTAAATCATTTAAATTATATTTAAGTAGTGAATGAATTTAAATTTAAATTTGAGAATCAACACGGAAAGGGTACAAATTTTACAACAAGGCCCCCCACCGTGTTGATTCGACAAACACAAACGTCAGCAATTACAATATAAACTTTATTAGAAAAGAAATAAAAAAAATTCCTTGAATATTTAGTGACTTGACGAGAGGTTCACATATGTCTTCTACAGAATATACTTCACACAAAGCTAGAAGGTTTGTCAATCTTGTAAATCATATGGTAAGTCCACGAGTCCAACTCACAATCAAAAAAATCAGTAGCATTATCAATTTACTATACACATCTACTAAAAGAAAGAACAAGATATTAATACAGAGCAAATATGCACAGCATTTCAAGGAAACCTTTTTTCCCCCACTCCCCATTGTCAAAATAAGAAAACGATGATATTCACAAATATATGAAACATTTATATAACATACACATAACCAATTACACGTACCCATACAGCACAGAATGTTTCAGTTATGTTGCAAAAAGCTTACAATCTTTCAAAAACGTGACACGTCTATGTATGCTCTCCGATACCTTTCTGAAACATTCGCCCTTTTTGATTTTCTATCTGTTAAGTGATTGTAACGTTTCTGTTACGTATCTGATTTTTTGTTACGATCGCGGACATTTCTACGTTTTTGAAACTAATCGGAAAGTAATCTGAACGATTTTAAACGTTTCTGAAATGTCTATAATGTTTCAATGTTATATGATTGTTACGTTTCTGGAACATTTTGTGCTGTTAGGGTAGCGCCACGAATTTCTCTCATACAAAAGTTAAACTAAATTATACATCACTACACAATGTAAAACGCAGGAAAACCCCACCAAGAAAATGCATACATATCCCTCTAAAAAACATTTTTCAATTTCAAAAAATTTAAATATATATTATACGTTCAAAAAAAAAAAAATTAAAGTTACTTTATATACATTTACTTAATAAATACCTTATTTACAAATTTAGTCATATCACCTTTAGTAAGGGGCTTTGTGAAGGGCTCGGCAAAGTTATCTTTAGTATTTACATATTTTAAATCAAACCGTTCCTCAAATAACCATTCACGAATGAAAAATAATTTTACATTAATATGTTTCGATTTGTTATTCTCTATAGGAGATCTCGTAAAATTAATAGCCGCTTGGTTATCAGCAAAAAGTATTGGTGGTTCATATGAAATAGAAATTAATTTAAAATCAATACAATCTCGTAATATATTATCGAACCACATTAATTCTTTAACCCCGTCACACATGGATACAAATTCGCTTTCCATGGTTGAAAGGCAAACATTTTTTTGCTTAAAAGTTTTCCAAGAAATAGGGCTATTATCCAAAAATAAAATTTGTCCCCCCATTGATACGAAGTCATCTCTATTCATCGCGAAATCAGCGTCAGAGAAAGCAGTTAAACATGGATTAAAACAATTCAAATTTAATTTCAAATCTCGAGTACACGAAACATACCCAAGCAATTTAATTAACCCATTCCAATGATTAAACCCCGGCGAATTTTGAAATTGACTGAATATATTAACTGCGTAGGCAATATCAGGTCGTGTCCTGTTTGCAATGAAAGATAGACATCCTAAGATATTCCGATATGGAAATCTAGACATTTCATCAATTTCATTTTGATTAGTAGGACAATCTTTTTTCGAATACTTAATGCCTTTTACAATAGGTAACGAACAATAAGGAATGTGAAACGACTTAAACCTGTCATACACTTCATTAATATATAATTCCTAAAAAATTTGTACTGATTCATTTTCATAATTAAATTCTACACCAAGTAATTTCTTGGTTTTACCTAAAATTTTTATATCAAATTTACATTTTAATAAATTAAGAATTTTGTCTATTTGAAATTGATTTTTACCAAACAAAACTAAATCATCTACATAAACTAATAAAACAATATAATTTTCAAAATAATATGAACAATTACACCAGTTAAATTTATTAAACCCTAAATCTAATAGTACTTTATTTAACTCATAATACCAGAGCCGACCACTCTGATGAAGGCCATATAACGCTTTGTCTAGTTTACAAACAAGATTTCCCCCTCCCTTTACAACATATCCTTTTGGCTGAGACATATAAATTTCTTCTTTTAAAGGCGCATAAAGATAAGCACATTTTATATCGCATTGAACATTATGCCATTTATAACATGAGACCAATAATGAAAAAAAGAAACGTATTACTGAGAAATTAACGACGGGTGAAAACGTCTCGTCATAAGTGTCCCCCTTTATCTGATGAAAGCCCTGGGCCACGAGCCTCGCTTTAAAGCTGGCAACGTTTCCTAGCTCATCTCTTTTAATGGCGTATACCCATCTATTTCCCAAAACTTTTTTCCCCTCCGGTAAATTAACCAGATGCCAAACTTTACGGGTTTTCATATTATTTATCTCATCATCCATGGCATTTTTCCATTCAACACATTTTGAAGATTTAACGGCCTGATTATATGTTTTAGGTACAGGGATAACTAGTCATGATTTTTTATGAGTTAAACTTGAAGTTGGGTTATTCGAGTTTTGCTGATCAACTACCCCCTCGAACTTATTACTATTAGAGAAATAAAAAAAATTAGAGTCAAAGATTAAATTGTTTTTATCACAATATTGTTTAACATCGTTCATCGATCTCAACCTAGTTTTAGTGTTATCCGGGTAATAGAAGATGTCAACTCTATCACTCATTTTTCTGGGTACGGGTTTCCTATTCCAAGTAATTGAAGAAAGAGGTTTAAGAGAAGATTTATCTACAGAAGTTTCATCGACGGACTCGTCACTAGAATCATCGGGCCCACTTCCGAAAACAATGTCAACAGGATCGGAAGCTTGACAATCAACTGGACTTTCCGGAAGTAAGTCCAATTCCTCCAGTGAGGTGCCCATCACCGCTCCACTGCATTTACTAAATAGCTGATCAGAGAACGTTACGTTTATAGTTTCAACTATTTTATCCTCATCCTCCAACCAAATTTTATACCCCTTAGTCCTTAGTGAATAACCTATCAGTACTCCCTTTTTAGCCTTAGGTTCAAGCTTATGGTTTCTATGCTGTTTTGGGATCCCTACATACGAAATTAACCCAAACGGCTTCAGGTGTCTTACGGATGGTTTAAACCCAGTATATAACTCAAAAGGAGTCTTAGTTTGTCCCCTGTGGATTAAACGGTTCCAAGTGTACGCGAAATACAACATTGCATCGGGCCAGAAAGAAAAAGGCAAACCACTATCCGTGATAATAGCTCTAACACAATTTAAAGAAGTTTGATTAAACCGCTCACTTAACCCATTTTGCTCAGGTGTGAACGTGTTAGTTAACTCATGAACAACCCCATTTTTACTACAAAATAATTTGAAGTTGTCATTTACAAATTCGGAACCATTATCCGTACGAATAGCTTTTAATTTTTTATTCAAACTACGTTCTGCCCGTGCAATGAGTCTCTCGAATACACCAAAAACCTGAGACTTATCCTTTAAAGGATAAACAGCAACCCTTTTAGAAAATCCATCAATAATGGACAAAAAGAACCTTTCCCCATTTTTACCAGTTACCTTAATTGGGCCCCAGACGTCCATAAATACTTTCTCTAACGGTGATTTAACGCCATGAACATCGGATGATTTAAAAGACACACGGTTTTGTTTACTAATCCTACAAGGTTCACAAAAAAATTTCTTAAACTTAAGTTTAGGAAGGCCCCTTACCCCGTTCTTCTTGCTAGTATTTACTATAGTATCAGGACTTACATGCCCAAAACGAGCATGCCAATACCCAATTTCATTAACTTTTGCAAGAAAAGCTGAAGGATTTTCTGGGTGCCCCCCATTCGCTTTACTCCCCTTTTTAACTTTAGAAACATTAGGATATAAATAGTAAACACCGTCTTTAATTTTAGCAGTCAAAATATGTCTTTTATCTTTACCGAATACCGACACTCGACCCTTACCGCCAGTGTATGTGGCACCGTTCACATCTAATTTAGGACCTGATATTAAATTTTTCCGTAACTTTGGGGAATATAACACATCTTTTAAATACAATACATTTTTACCAAAATTCAACTTAACAGTTCCTTTAGCAGTAATAGGAAAACTAATACCATCGATCGCGACAAAAAGCTGTCATCATCACTTAAATTACTAAAATTAGCTTGAGCTATGCAGTAGGAGGGGAGAGATTTGCATTTGTCACGACCGTTGGAGTTATACTTTAAATTTCTAGGTTTAAATTTAACATTACTATTCAAAAAGCAGTTTTTCTTTAAGTGGCCAATACAGCCACACTTAAAACAAGTTAAAGGTTTTTTACCTTTGTGCTGGACGTTCTGTATCTGAACACTGTTATTGGCATCTTTCTTAATATCACCTTCTCGAAGCTGTAGACGTGATTCCTCCGCTGTTAACTCGGACACAATACTCTGGAACTTGAACTGGTCGTTCTTCCAACGCAACAAATATTGCACTGCAGATTCAAACTTGGATGGTAAGTGTTGCAAGAGCTGGAAACAGCAATATACATCCTCCACAGCATGGCCAATTTCACGCAGCTGGTCCAGTATTCTTGATAAATGGGTTACAAAAGAATTCACTGTTTCATTCTCAGACATTCTACAATTAATGAACTCTGTAAACAGTCCCATATGATGAGCTCTTGAGTCTGATATAAAGGTCTTCTTCAAAGTCTCCCAGGCATCAATAGCACAATCACAATTTTCAATAATGCTTCTGACTTCAGGCGATGTATTCAGATAAATCGTTGATAATGCCACTCGACTACGTGATTTAAAATCTTCCACTTGTTTTGAAGTTATTCCGGCCTCAGCATCTTCAACAGGCAGTTTTTCTTTTTTACATATTATATTCCAGCAGTTTCTTTCAATTAAAATAAATTTAATGTCCTTGACCCACGTAATATAATTATTCATCCGTAATTTTTCAATAGTGGGATTTAAACTCACTGCCATTTCAATTTCTTATCTTCAAACAATTAGAATGTCATAAAAACTATTATCAAAATTTTAAATGCTATGAGCTGACAACGAGCCAAATCGCCCATAACCACTTATTGTGAAAAAATCAATTTTCACATATGTTAAATTTGCAGAGTTACCAGTGAAATATACGATAGTTGCTCAGCTCTAATAAACTATAAAAAAATGATAAATATGTGTGGCATTCATTGAAGACAAAAGTTTAATTAAAACAGTTTATTAAAGTTGAAACAAAATGATGAATGACATTAAATAAGCTGAAACAATTGTAGAATATATATTTTGCTGACGAAAGGTTAAATACCCTTAAAATACTGTCATACAGAGTTCAAAGAGAAAACGACTTTTCATTGTGACATAACTAGATACACTAAACGTATCATTGAAAATATCAAGTCACAAAAACGTAATTTACAATCATAATAAAACTAAACAGTTTATAATTATATTGAAATACCAGCTCATGACTTTGAGCTAAGCTGAAAAAACATAAAAGCTTAAGAGATTAAGGGCTTCAGAGCGTGATTACATATTTCTTACCTCCTTTTATAGCCGCAAAACGGATTCAAAGTAACAGCTACTCGATGCTGTAGAATCGGAACGCCTCCCATAACTATAGCAACACGACGCTGCGAGTCTGCCGCCATCTATGGGCTAAGCAAAAAGACTCTACAGTTGAAAAAATATAACATCTCCTTGCAAGGTAGCGATAAAACACTGAGCAATCCGTGAAAGGATTTAAACATATTTTCTTTAAGTTAATTTTAACAAAATATGCTTTTAAATATGAGGTAAGTAAATTAAAGTTATTTCAAATGACTTAAACATAAATATACTAATAAGGAATATAACTTTTAACTAAAAGTAATTATCATTAAGCTTTTTAATTTTAATATATCTTTAACTCAACGGCAGTATCAAAAAGATAATAGCACTAAATGATATAATTCATTTAATCGATAATTCAAACTTTAATGATTATAAAGTAAATCATTTAAATTATATTTAAGTAGTGAATGAATTTAAATTTAAATTTGAGAATCAACACGGAAAGGGTACAAATTTTACAACATGTATCCGTTAACTTGTGCGCACGCAGCTCGCACGTGACCGCGCTGCCGAAGGCAGTGAGGACCCGGTCCGACTTTGTACTCAACGAGAAATGATTTTTTTTAATTTTCTTTTCTTAAGAATAAAAATTTGACTTGAGAAGGAATATGTGCGCGCAGCGCACGTATACCTTCACACGTGCGCGCGCGGCGCGCATGGGTCTGCGTTGTCTAAGGCAGTGGGGACCCCTTTTCAGTTTTTACACGATCAGAAATGATCTTTTTTTTAGGGGGCACGAAGGGTCAGGGATGGAATACGCGCGAGTAGCGTGTGTTTTTCTGAAGTTGTGCGCGCGCAGCGCGCACGGGACTGCATGCCGAAGGCAGTGGGGACCCGGGCCGACTTTTTACCCAATCAGAAATGATTTTTTTTTTTAATTTCTTTTCTTAACACTAAAAGTTACTGTTAGTGATTCATTTGAAAATACTGACCCGCTAGCAGGCGAAGCTCGCTAGTTGAATATGAAAATGTGAAATGAAAGTTAGTTTGTGACAAAAGAAGATGAAGTGTAACAGTATTTTATTTGATTATTTATTATTATTATTTTTTTTCTTTTACAGTATCTGCTTTTAACACTATATACTTTAAAACAAATGATACTTTAGTCTAAAATCACATCATAACCAAAGCCATTTTCAGATGAAGTGGGGGGGGGGGGGTCAAAATTGTAGAAATTTTTTTGTTATATTACATTTTTAACACTTAGCATTGTGTACTATAGTTTGTGAACCCCCTCTAAAAAAAGTGTCTTGTTTATAACAGCAATAATTCACATTTATTTCAATTTAACAACACACGCAAGGCCTGTAATAATGCCTTGCCCTCTTTTGAGTAATTACATAGGTCTGCATCAAAAGCATACTGCACCACAGCATACAGCAATCAGAGTGAAAAAAGTATTTAACATACAGTAGAATAACTTTATAATGCAAACCTAAAAACACGAGGTTGTGAGTTATATAGAAGTTTACATTATATATTCCATAATAAGTAAAAAAGTTTGAATGAACACCATAAAATGCAAGAACGCTTTGTTTGCAGCACTAGTACCTACTTTATTTGCCTGACGAAGGGCCACGTCATTTTTCAACCCCAAACAATTGTTGCAATTTCTTGAATCTTATGGCGTTTATTCAAAGTGTTTTACCTATTACTTAAAAATGTCAGTTCTGTGGTGATTTTTATTCTATAGATCATGTTTAACATGCCTTTAGAGTAATATAAACATCATGAAATATCTCATATCAATATAGGGTATCTTTAAATTCTTCAGGAATTTGGGCAGAAATTAAATTTCATTGTTAATTTTTTTTTTTTTTATAAGCGTAGCCTGTATATACCTGGACAGAATTATTTACTTTATTACTAATTTTCAGAATAATTGTAATACTAGCAACTTTTTCATTTAAAACCTCTGAATTAAGTTGATAAAGAAAAATTAATACATCTGATTTTATCTTTTGAGCTAACAGTTTTCACAACGTAAATAAAGTGCATCTTAACTGCAAAAATGTGTTGTTTATGTCTGAAAAATTTTTCATTATTATAAAGAATTTCGAGCAGGTTTTGGAGGAATGCCCTAAGCTAAACCCACATGTGATACTAAAGACCTGGGGCTCTAGAAGGAACCCGTAGGAAAAAAATCGACGCGGAAACTTCCCACTATCGGAATCATCGGTTTCCAACGAAAATCACCCCGATATGCATTTGATACCCTAGAACCACCTTCTTGGAAAGGTGAGGTGAAATTTGTTCCAGAGCGACTCAACTGTTTTCGAAATCGGATTAAGTTGACCATTTACAGTCAAGGATTATTTCACATCTGCCGCAAGATTCCACTTGGATTTTTTAGATAAACAAAGATGGCTACTTCTGCGTGCGAGTATCTGTGATTGTGAACGTGTGTTTTTGTTTTATTTAATAAGAGAGGAGTATTTATCCCCATTTTTTGTAAATACCGTATGTATTTTCTATATATTAAACCCATGTTATTACTGAAATTTATTTATTTTTTTGCCAGTTACTAGCATTTCAAGGCTGTAAATGTAAATGATTTTCTTCCTTGAAGTGTTAGCTGATAGCATTTATTTATTTATAAAACTGTGTATGATGGATTACTTACTATGGATAAATGAGCGTGGGATGCAATACAGGTAATATGTTTTTACTTTGTCCAATACCTTTAAACTTTATAATTAAATTATTACATATATACTTCTTTATTACATACATGAAGATTAAAATTTTGTTTAAATTTCCTTAATTAAAATTTATGAGTGCATATATTATTGTAATTGATTTATTGTATTTACATGTGTTAAAGCAAACCTTATAGTATTTTTTTTTTTTTTTTTTTTTTTTTTTTTTTTTTTTACTTTTCAAAGAATTTATCTTAATGTCTCTCATTTCCCCCCCCCCCCCACCCCCAGAAAAAAATTCTGCAAATCCAAAAATGTAAAAAATAAGATAAAATAAAAATGAAAATAAAATAAATAAATAAATAAAAAACATTTTAAAAAAAACCCTGGCTTTTAACTGTTCTATATTTTCGAAAAGATTTAATATCAGTGTTTCTCGAATAATATTTTTTGAATTATTTAACTGTGGAAGGTAGATTAAAAATTGTAATATGATGATAATATTATTGTTTAATCTAAGGTGAAAATGAAATAGTTGAGAGCTATAAAAAATTAATGTTGTGTAAGCTGTTTCTAGTTTAAAATTTTTATGATTACAAAATGCTACGTTTACGTTTGCGTTTCTCGAAAGTAGTGAAATAATTTATCTCAATCGATATATTTGCTTCTGAAAACTTTACTGATTCTTGTATTTATTATTTTATATAAAGGTATTTGAACATGTTGTGCACTTTTACTTTTCATTTAGTACTTTGGTGATGCAATTTTATATTAACGTATTTCATTTACTTATTTGTATGCAAATTTGGTGTTTTCCTTTTATATTAATTTTTTTCTAAAGCTTTAGATAACTATAAATACATTACATATTTTAAAAAGTATAAAAATAATTGATATTAAAATATTGTTTATTTTAGAGATATTTTTATAATAAATTGCATAATTAAATACTTTTTAAACAGCCTTTTTATTTTTTTATTTGTATGTTTGCATGTACTTTTTCTAGAATTTCTTTCAGAATTTACAATATACAATAAAATATGCTGTGTAATTTTAAATCTTCAAGCATAGTAAAAAATTATCTTCTGTCAAAGTAAGAAAGAAAAAGTAAAACCGTCTTAAAATTAATTTTCATTTTGTAAATGAATTTACATAATATGTCTAAGTTAGATTGTAAAAATCAATTATTAAATTTTAAAAAAAGAAAAAATTGATTAACTAACTTTTCCCTCTCTAAGAAATGAGAGATTCTTATGGTTTGGTTTGATGAGTACTGAGATTTATTGGTTGCCTCTAAGGCCGCTTATATATCGAAAGATCCACACAACAAGGGTTTACAAGTTTTTTTTATTATACAAGTACACAATATTTTGAAGACATAAAACAACACAAACATCCATGCCCGCTCCAGGATTCGAACCTGGGACCAGTAGATTCGGAAAGCATTCTCCTACCGACCGAACCACCTGGCCGGCAAAGAGATTCTTATTAGATTTTATTATATAGCTACAAATGAAGTTTTGCCAGTGAATGTAGAATTGATGTGCTGTATCTCAAACTTACTTAATTCAATTATAATAAAATTTTAAAAGGAAAATTTTAGTTCCAGGGAAAATGAATATTTATCGTAATTTCATTTAAGCTTTATAATGTTTTATATACCGGGACTTACATCATTCATAGACATACTTTAAATAAGAGTTTTAATTAATATATACTATATATATATATATATATATATATAATTGCAGTTTTCATTAAACTTAATTAATTTTCAATAATTTTAAATAATAATACTTTGTTATTCTTAATAGATATGCTATTAATATTATACATGATTAATACGAATTTTAATTAAAAAAAAAATAAAATAAAATAAAATAAAATAAATAAATAAAAAGTAAATAAATAAAAATGGGTATTTATTGTAATTTTTATTAAATTAAATTAATTTTCAATAACTTTAAATATTAAGACATGTTATTCTTCATACTTTTTAAATACGAATTTTAGTTATCAATATATATATAGAGAGAGAGAGATAGATAGATAGATATATTACAATTTTCATTTAACTTAATTAATTTTAAAGATTTAAATATATTTAAAACTTGATCTTTCATTTTATTGAATAACACCTAATGCCAAGATGGACGTCATTTGAACTGTGAATTGTTTATCTCACGACGATTTCACCCGGAAAAGACCTGTCGAAATTTCAGAAAACGATTCCACCAGACTATACCGATAATGAAAGCTATTCGATAAGTTCGTTTAGCGAAATAAGAAAGGATGTCGAAAAGTGACATCACATCGGAGAAATTCCGATAACGAGAGGATTTCGATAAGTTCGTTCTAGATCCACTGCTTTTGTACACATTTTCCCACCTCTTTTTTTGTTACCTTAAAAATTTTCTCTTACTTTAATGTGTATCTCATTGTTGTATGTTTGTAAGGTTAAAGTGTTCGTCATAGACGGCAAAACACAAAAAGAAGGGGTGGTGGAAATTTTATCTTTTAACGAGCTCATTGTTTAAAAGTGTTGGCCAAGGGATCAATCTTAACATATTTTTTTCATGAATAACAAAGTCTATATTTCTGCAAGAAAGACACAAAAGTGGAATACCTTATAATTCATTTGTTTACTTGAGCTATCACTTTATTTTGAACGGACTAAAAAAAAAAAAAAAAATACTTTTTAAACTCCCCTACATACTTTCTACAGGGCTCAAAGTGCTCCTACATTTCCTATATATTTCAAAAAATCATGAAAAATGTCCTATATTTTGCAATTCTTTACATTTTAGGTACAAAAGGTAATTTAAAATAAAATTAATATATCCTAATGTAAACACATTGTTAGAGCTTAACAAATATCATTTGAAATAAGAAATTTTTTTCATACAATCATTAAAGAATTCATAATTTCATTGCCTCTTTAATATTATCATTACTTATTCTTTTACTTTTTTTTGTGGAAGGGGGAGAGGGGAGTACAATTCATTAAATAGGCACTGACAGCAGCCTCAAAACGTATTCAACCAACTACATGTAGAGATTATGATTTTTCTTTCTTTTTGACTTTTTAAGCATTTTGATGTAAAAGAGGTGTCATTGTTTTAAAAATAGTATGTGGACTGATGTTAAATGATATAAACTGGTATGAAAATAAAAATTTGGAAAGAAAATTGCAAAGCAATGGGATTTAATGTAATTATAATGTCAATCTTTACTCTAGAATTGGCAGATGACCAAGTTATAATTGCAAAAAGTAAAAGTGATTTAGAGAAAATGACAATAAAAATTAAGGAAGAAAATGAAAATTGGGGAATATACATGAACGTCAATAAGACCAAATACCTATGTATAGGAGGAGACGAGACGGACCTAAGTCTTAAAAATAACATCAAAATTAAAAGTTGTGATCATTATAGATACCTTGGTGTAGACATTAATAGAGAAGGAAGAGACTAGAGTCCTGCATCGGGTCGGGTAACCCGATTTTACCCGAACCCGACCCGACCCTCGGGTCGGGTTGACAGAATTTTTTCTCTTGCGGGTCGGGTTCGGGTCGGGTTGACGGAATTTTTTTTCTTGCGGGTCGAGTTCGGGTTCGGGTCGAGTTTGGTTTTCAGCAAGTCGGGTCGGCTTGAGAGCACCTTTCAAAATATTTTTTACAATTATAAACATAAATTTATAGGCATGTTTATAACTCTGTAACTAATTTAAACATTCTGCACATACTAGATATGTATCGAAGCTCCCTATTCGTATCCGCGGATATCCACCAGAAAAATAGATCCGTATTTGTATCTGGATCTGTTTTCTTTTCTTCAACGAAACTAATATGCATCTTTTGTAGAAATTGTATCAAAATTAGAAAAGTATTATAAATCTTTCTTGACTGTTGTTAATATATAAAATTAATAAATTCAAATACAGTATACCCTCGTATTTACATTCTGGAAATTGAAAAGGTTTCGCAATTTACAAGTTTTTTTTTTTTTTTTCTATATTCAATAGAAGAAAGTATTAGATTCGTAAAAATTTTCAACTTCCGGTTTTTGATGAATTTGCACGTTTTGAGAGTCCAGAACACGATTTGACTATTTCTAGAAATAAAATCTTTTTGTAAAAAAATAGAACCGACTCCAAAAAGCAACTACTATTCAAACAAATAATAAGAATAATAATAAAAAAAAATTGTATGAAATGAAACTAAATTGCGACTAAAAGTATAAAATAATTTCCTTCGCCAAACAACCTATAACACTACAATTAATCATAACTTTTGAAGTCGGCGCAAAATTAAATAAAATTAAATTAGTTTTTAAAGGTTTGTTTTTATATCGGTAGCAACAAATTCTGTTGTCTCGAATGATCCCTTTGCATGTTTCCTTTATTATTTTATCACTGTATACAATTCGTCCATTGGTAGCATCTACACAGAATTGTGAACATTCTTCACAATGCGGTTTTTATGTTTCTACGAAGTTAGAGTTTCCTTTGCAAATTTGATATAACTTTGATAACTATAATCCGTGGTGGCTTTTAGATTTGGCGTTCAAAACGTGTTGCAAAAATATTTACGCAAGATGTATATTTTCATAATACTTGTATATTTTGTACGAAGTATTATTTCATATTCTTGATTACTCTCTTAATATACCTTATCAAATTAATCACACTATCCCAAAGAAATTATATATGTTTGCCAGATAATTTTGCGATTTTTCTTTTACCAAGGACGTCAGATACCAGCATCTTCGCCAACTTTTGCTGCTTTCGAAATCTTATTTGTTTTCTTGAATCAAAATAGTTTTCGGCTGCGTTTTGCAGTTGACAATGTGAGATGTGTATTTTGAATAGGATTTGATATTTGTATTGAATAAAAGTATCAATTTTTATTTAATTTTGCGCCGACATAAGCGCAATTTAGTTTTATTTCATACATTTTTTTTTTTTATTCTTATTATTTGTTTGATTAGTAGTTGCTTTTTGGAGTCGGTTCTATTTTTTTACAAAAAGATTTTATTTTTCTCTTTTCAGTGAAAACTTATTCATATAGCAGAACATCAAAAGACGTTCGACGGTAGTTTCACAAATCACAACTTCCAAGAAATGTGACATAACTCAAAAAATTGTTTATGTCACTGAAAAATACATGAAATGCACCCAATGTGAACAAAAGAGTTACATCTCCATCTAGAAAGTTATCCACTCGAGAGACAATTGTGCCAGTTTTATTCTAGTCAAGTTATTTTTTAATTGACTTTTCTCAAATGCTGCATTTTTAAGTTGTGTCTCTTTTCTTGCCTTTATCGGATATGAGCAAAAAACTATCTATTGAATGAACATACGTTAAGTTAAAAAGTCTTTATAAATGTAAAGAACGGATACGCTGTATTCGTAACCATAAATTCTGTTAGGCATATATATTGAACTTTACAGTGAATACGTGTCACTCCCTGCGCTGAAAATTGCGCAGCGTAAAGTTCAAACAAAGAGCAAAATATGCATTGCAGCTGACGGACAGAAGTTTCAACATCGATACTTATATACTGTTTTTACCAGTGTAGCTGAATGTGTTCAGCAGTTGAAGTGAGAACAGACTTTTGTGAGTGTCCTGTAATTTGTATATATCTTAATGAAATCATAATTAAGCAGATTTCAGGCCAAGATCATTACGACAACAAAAAAGTATTAAAATTAAATCGTCTCTTATGAAGTTATAAGCTAACAAATTTCAACAACAACAACAACAATGGGAAACATGGTTTGTATTGAGAACCTCTTCCTTTATGAAGTCGGTTTAAAACGTCTATGCGTTAATCGATGTGATCGCTTACAATAACCATACTTTGAATTTTACATAGCATAAATGTCACCTGCTACGCTACAACATATGCAATGTCGTTCAAGTGTGCACAAAATAGGAGATTCTGAACAAACAAATGCACGTTTTAAGCGTTCTGTTTTTAGCATTAACGTCTAAACTATCTTTTCGCACTAAATCGATGATGCTCTGCAATTTTATAATTCACTTTTTTCCCCTGTCTTGAAACGTTTCCGCGATAGGATCGCTCCACTCTTTCCCACCAGATGGCGCTGTAAGCGGTTGAATCACGCAGCACATATCCACTTTACTATACCTACATACCACTTTTATGACGATATCTGCAGCTGTTCAGCAGTTAAAAGAGTCGGGACTGACTTTTTGGGGCACTCTGTATTTTCTTTTGATCGTAAAGGTATAGCAATGGGACCTATTTCAGACCTTTACAATAAAACAAAAAGTACCAAAATCGGATTATCTGTTCAGAAGTTATGAGCTAACAAACAAAAAAAAAAAAAAAAAAAAAAAAAAAAAAAAAAACGTACGGTGTGAATTGAGAACCACCTCCTATTTGAAGTCGGTTAATTAGAGCATCTCTTACGAAGTTATAAGCTTACAAACACCAACAACAACACGTAGCTCGTATTAAGAACACCCCCAGCAAACACCAAACTATCATATTGACGCCGAAATGATATCTTACGCCAAACACGCAAGGTATCATTACGATGCCAGCGATTCGTAACCTTTCTGTGTCGAAACTGTCCGAAAAATCGATACCCGTAGCGATACGGGAATAGGTATCGGTCCGGTATCGTGTATCTGATACAAATACGAACGCCACCAATAGCTCCGATACGGAAATGATAAAAAAAATGACACTTTATCGATACCTTTATGTTGCCATTTCGATCCTTATTTTTGGCGCATATATGATACATATCGGACTTGTGCCAAGCTGCCGACAGTTATTCGAATGCCGGCGTTTCCTGCGAATTTATTATACATAATTTTAATATTTTCGATATATAAACATAAAAATGATTATTTTTATAGGTATCGATTTTTTCTTTTAATTTTAATTTATTTAATTGTATTTTAACGGTACAGTCAAATGGGGGCAACTCTGACACACACACACACAAAAAAAAAAAAAAAAAAAAAAAAAAAAAATTGGCAGTTTTACTTAAAAGTTTCAAAAATTTATCAGTTCATTTTTAGTAATTGACGATTATATAAAACCATAATTTTAATTAAATATATATATATGTATGTATCTGATTATGGAATGTAATTACTTTTTTTTTTTTTTTTTTTTTAAGTTTTAAGTAATCTCATTTTAATGATTTATTATATAAAAACTAAGAATTATTTAAAGTATATCCATTTTAAAAATTCTCTTATGGACAATCTTTATTGTATTTAATAAAAAAGCACCACAAAACTGGCGTTGTAAAAAATATTACTTACAAACTTTGAATAAACACCATAAAATGCAATAAACTCTCAACAATTGTTTCGGGTCGAAAAAACAAACGACCCTTCATCAGGCGAATAAAGTAAGCACGAGTGCTGCATGTGCTGCAGTCATGCAGCACTCGTGCTTACTTTATTCGCCTGATGAAGGGTCGTGTGTTTTTTCGACCCGAAACAATTGTTGCGAGTTTATTGCATTTTATTGTTAAAAGTTTGTAAGTAATAAATCTTTATTGTAATTAAAAAGCAACTAATTAAAACGTTGAGTTTATCAACAAAAAATATATATATAAAGATTTATCAAAGCACTTGTTTTCTTTAAAAAGAAAAAGAAAGGATTTGATAAATTATTTAGATATTGGTAAATTAATTAGATATATATATAAAAAAAAGCTTTTATGAGTTTCAATTTATTTTTATTATTAATTATTATTCTTTAATTTTGAACAGTCCATAAAAATGTTTCATAAAAGGCATAAATAAATGTATTTGCATGCAGTGTTTCCAATATTCCAGAACCTTGCATAGCACTCTCCACAAGAAAGTCACTTTCAACCTATTTAAACCACAATTTAAACCACAATTATATCACATTTAAAAAAAAATTCATTACTGATTTGTTTTAATTTTTTATGTAAATTTTTTATTGAATCGCAAATAGCAAGTTTTAATTGTCTACTCTTAATTGTATCCTTATTCATGCTACTTGTACATAAAAAACTCTGAATCAACAAAGCTGTTTGATGTCACATTTAATGTCTATTTCAATCTATAGGGGAGACCCGTGTACCTAGGGCCATCATGTACCTAGGCCCACCCCACTTTATTTGAAGAATATTTAATTTTAAGTTTTAATACTCAATTGGGCCAGTAACAAGACCAATTGCTACATTTAGAACTACTTTGGAAATTTTGAGGAGAGAGTTTTGACAATTTACACGTAAAAAACGAATTTACATGGTTTGAAGTAAAATTTTGCAGCTCATCTCTTTTGCTATTTTACAAAGGCAATTCAAATATTTTTCTTTCATTTCTAGTGTTTAATTTTGCTTGTTATATTAAGTAATAAATGAGATATTTAATTAGTCCTCTAGAGCGGTAAAAAAATAAAAATAGAGGTATATCGTTTAAAACTGGTGCATAGAGGTTTTTGATACTTACAAATCGATTGCGGATATTTTCAAATTTGTAAAATTATTAGGATAGACAGGAGGGGGGGGGCGAAGTGGGAAAATAATAGAAATAAAGTTAGAGCATTTTGGGAATTTTTTCCGAAGGCAGTGAGAACCCGGTGCGACATTTTTCCTACTCAGATTTTGTTTCTCTTTTTTTTCATGTGATAAAAATTAATGCAATTTTGAGAATTCATTATAGTGATTCATTTAAAAATAGGGACCAGCGAAGCGGGCGTTGCCTGCTAGTTATTTTATAATTGTAGAATTTTTTGGTTTTGGGAGAACTGACCGTAAAATTGTGTGCACAAGTGTCAAGCACAAATTTTCTCAAGACGATTTCACTAATTTATAATTATTTTACATTGCAAGAATTTTCAAAATATCAGTAAATATGAATTTTATAAATCCAGCAAGTAAACTGAACAAAAAGCCAAATATTTAACAAAAGGTTTGTAAACAATGTTTGATTGTGAACAAGATTGTAATGAATTTAGTTTTAATCAATTTTCTGAGAAATATAGCTCGTGCTCATTGTGAAAAATTTTTATACAGTCAGACCTCGTTAACTTGAATTACTTTTAACATGAACTGTTTCTACAATCCCCGTCAAAATGAAGATTAGTTACTGATAGCATGAACTACTAATAATATGAACAAATTTTTTACCACCCTTGAGATTCATGTTAAAGAAGTTTGAATGTATGTCAATTTTCTACTCCTAATCTTACAAGGAGACGGCAAGCGTGTAATTAGCACTCAGTGAGTGTATTCATATACTCTAACCCTAGAGCGCACTACTTAGCCATCGCCGAGAAAAAAATTCCTGAAGTTTGAAAAAAAAAACAATTTTTAATTTGTATTAAAATTTAATGAATCGTTATAAACAATTTCTTTTCAACTTTTATACATTGTTAAATCGCGAATTTAATGATTTCTAACTTTTTAACGATTAGAACTTAGAACTGTAGATAGAATAAACACAAAAGCCACAGTTCTTTTAAACATCACCATTTATTTTTTATAAAATAACATATTATTAAATACAATGAATATTTATGATTATACGTTTATAGCATTAGCAATTCTTTCCATCATTCATCTTTACGAATACACAAACCTGGATGATATTTATCATTAAAAAAAAAAAAAAAAATTTCCAAATAATAATAATAATTTCGCGAATAATAAATTTCGATATGTTTAATGAAAAAAAGTTAGAAATCATTAAATTCGTGATTTAACAATGTATAAAAGTTGAAAAGAAATTGTTTATAACGATTTATTAAATTTTAATACAAATTTAATTTTTTTTTTCAAACTTCAGGAATTTTTTTCTCAGCGATGGGTAAGTAGTGCGCTCTAGGGTTTGAGTATATGAATACACTCACTGAGTGCTAACTACACGCAGAACCTCCGTTCGATTTGAGGGCCCCACACCCTTGCCGTCTCCTTGTTAGTCACTTTTTCCCTCTCTTCTATGTTTTCGACCATAAAACAATCTATTTTATGCACCTACTCAGGATTTTTTTTTTTTTTTTTTTTTTTTTTCTTTTAAGTTTTAATTGCATTATTCGCAATAAATTTTTTTACATTTTCCTTGAAGTTTTGTTTCCCACATGGCAAAGAGGTTCTGCACTTGAAGTTAGTAGATGGGAAATACTGGATTTGATACCAGTCTGTGTTTTAACGACTTAGTTTTCCGTGTGTTTTTCTGAAATTTGATTCAATACAGGATAAGACCACTTAGAAAGATGCCAAAACAAGTCACTGCATGCCACTCACATCTATGCCTAGCCCGCTTGCCAAACAGTTTGCTATAAGAGAGATACTTACCATGGTTTCCTTTGTATTCTGGTTTTCCAGTCACTCACAGAAGAAACACTGAATTTTTCTTCGGCAGGAGTTTCCAAAAACAATTTGAAGTTAGCAATTAAAATTTTTAATTTTCTTCATTTTTTTTGTAATTTTCTTCCTTCAACATTTGTACAAAGCGTTCTGGGCTTGATTTTTACACAAAATATGTTTTTTTTTAATTCAATTCGCATGTTGTGGCCCCTAATTTGCAACACCAGATACATTGATTGAAGAGAACTATTTAACAATTTCTTGCATTATGAAATTTAAAAAGAAAAAAAAAGGTTGTAGGATAAAATAAATATGTGATGCGACAAATTTATAAGAAACTTCAGGCAATAACTATATTTTTTATTACTCTAGTGAAGTGTATTTTTATTGCATGTGGAAATGACAATATTTATTTTAGTAAATTTATGAATACTTATTATGAAAATAAATTTGTCAGTCATATTTGAAATATGACTGACAATTGTTACTGGTGCAACCGAAACATTTTTTTTTTCTTAAGGATTAAATGTTATAAATAAACACCCACACACACAAAATAATAATATATATATTAAAAAATAAATAAAGAAAGAAAGAATGCTTTTTTTATTGGCATCCTAAAAAATAGTAAATAAGGCAAAATTTTCTGTACTCAAACCAAACTAAAGGTAAAAATCATTTATTGAAGTAAAGTGTGTTATTATATAGTAGAATGTAGTCATCAATGAATGCTTTTGACGTTTTAATTGGTTTGAGTACAGAAAATTTTGTCTTATTTACTACTTTTTAGGACATTGATAAAAAAGCATCCTTTTTAAAAATCTTCTTTTTTATATTATTTTCTTTTATTCGTAACTAAAAAGCTAGCCACTCATTGGCCACTCACAGGTCACCCATATTCAAAGGGATGACCCTTGAGTCAAAATATAGCAGAAAAGTGGTTCAATAACACACCGGCAGAATGAAATATAACCCGGCTGAATATAAGGCAAAATTTTCTGTACTCAAACAAATTAAAAGATAAAAAGCATTTATCAATGACAAAGTGTGTTATATAGTAAGATGAGGATCTAGTCATCAATGAATGCTTTTTATCTTTTAATTGGTTTGAGTACAGAAAATTTTGCCTTATTTACTATTTTTTAGGACGCTGATAAAGAAGCATTCTTTTTAAATAGCAATAAACAACTTAGAGTTAAACAAAAAACATTTTTAAACATTTGCCCCCGAGTGGGTTCAAACTCACAACCCACTCGAGCCTTGGATTCATAGCCCAGCGCTTCACAGCCACAGTATTCACAGATAAAACCCCTTTCGTTACGTTTCTGCTTCTATAGGCTTAAAATATTGCAGAAAAGTAGCTTGATGACAGACAATCCGGCTGAATAAAAAAGCTTTAAAGAATTCTACAAAATTTTATTATGATAAAAAATCAGTTACAGGACACAGAATTTTAAAAATTTATTTGCTGTAGCATTTAATTTTTATTTTTTAAATCTCACAAAATAAATACATTCACATAATTTTATTAATAAAAATATTTTTCTATTTCTTTCTAGAAAATGCTGCTTTATTCTGCCATATTCTCGGTAAATAGCACTTTGTCCATATTTGTAGGTGAAGAAGAAACCCTAGAGAAATATTAAGAAAAATATAAGAAATTAGTACATTTAATATAAAATAGGAACAAAAAAGTTTAGCTTTCACTTTTCAGACGGGAAAAAAAAAAAGAAAGAAATATAAAACATAAATAAGAATTCGTTTCCTACTGTTTTTCCAACCAGTGTACAAAAGAAAAAAAAAAAAAAAAAAAAAAAACCACCCTTAACACCAACATCACATTGTCTCCCAAGAGGTTGTAAGAAGCACAATAGCATTGCAGTGTTAACTCGAACACATAAAGCGGGTTTTGAATAGAGTCACAATAGCCCTGCTCATACACATAACTTGCTCGCTAGATTTGCCATAAGTAGGACCTATCATGAACTTGTTTGTGCTTTGGATTTCTGCCACCTGCAAAAGGGAATGTTCAATTTCTCTTTTGAAGTTGCAGATTAAAAGTTCTATTTTTCATTTTGCTTATTTTTTTGCACTAAACAGAAACTAATGCAATTCGTGTGTGGCAGCCTATAATTTGCAACAATCAATGCTTCATAAAAATCAGACAACTTAAAGGAAAAAAAAATTAATTAAAACAATTGACATTTAGAAAAGAATAACCATAAAATGTAAGAACTCTGAACAATTGTTTCAGGCTGAAAAAGAAACATGATCCTTTGTCAGCTGAACACAGTACATATGAGTGCTGCAAACAAAGCAGTAACGTATCTTGCAGAAATAAATAAAAAAGAAAATTCAAATCCCATAATTGGGCAGAGTTTAAATCAAAAAAGGAGGGGTTAAACAAAAAAATAATTGGTAAACGAAAAATTCGAAATTAAACGTGCAATAAATGAGGGGGAAAAAAAAGGGGGAGCAATTTAAAAAAATAAAACAATAAAAACAAAACAGATATTTACAAATCTATTCACTTGGTGCAAGAAGACCAAAGAAACAACAAATATTATATATATATATATATATATGAAGTATCCTTTTCCCCTGACCTGGTTTTCCCGCAACATTGGAATCTAAAGCTATTTGATTTCTCTTTGCCGTTCCTGAAATCCAAGGCAGTTTAGTTTCTGTTTCCCGTAGCCAGCCGATCATGTGACGCAGTAGCGGAATATTGAGGGAAGTGCCTGCTGATGACGTGGAATGGCGTTACTTCCTGTTTGGCGCGGCTGGGAGCGGCCGCTGAAGGAACGACATTCAGTTTTCGACGGGATGTTCAGATGGAACGTAATGACTGTATTCGATGACTTTTTTTCTTTTTGAGTTTTCGACGAAGCGTGCACACTAGACGGGTGCATCGCTTGCTTGTTTATAAACTTCATGTTTCATGTTTCGACGTATTTAGAAAGTGAAGACGTAAATGATTTATGTCACGAACAGTACTACTTCGACGGACATTACCAAAGTAACATTCTGAATTACCAACGTTTTTCCTGTATATATGTAAATTACAATTTAATCTTTTATTAAATTTATAATTGGTAAATAAGTATTAGTTTTCTGTTTAACGCCTACAAAAGTGTGCCATCCCACAAGTCAGAAGTGGGATCAAGAATAAAATCTACTGGATAAAGAATAAAATCTATACTTCATAAATGATAGAACGCGAATTTTAATTTTAATTTAAAGTTTGGATAGAACGCGAATTTTAATTCTAAAGTGAATTTTGATTTTAACGTGAATTTTCGAGAAACACGAACTTTAAAAAAAACAAACTTTATATAAACTTTTATAGACTGAACTTTTAATTGATTTTAAGACTGTGATTGAACTGTGTGTCTACGGTGTTGAATCACACTGAAGCTTCTGTACGGAGTGCTTTTTCTATTCTGCAATTTATAGTGGATAATAAAATACGTAAAGTGTGTTCTGTGGATGCTACGGAATAGCTACGAATCGTCTGGATAAAGGTCTGAACAAGAGAAAGATGTTCTTCAAGGTTCTCGAGGATTAAAACAGCAAGTCGACTAAATGGGAATTTTAAATAAAATTTAAAACAACAGCTGTTTCGACTCTACAAAGGTACGTACACTTTATCTTCCTATAAAATGGTTTCTCTTGGGGATATACCCAAAATTGGCAATGCACTGAAGATAGAGAATTATAGTAAAATTAAAATTCTGCATCGGTTTTTATTCGATGAGAACGGCGATCGTAGGAACAGATGCAGAATAAGAAAGTTTCAAGGATTCACTTTCGCCATTGGCGACGAAAAATACCTTGAAAAGCAAAAAATAATTGATAAAAATTTTTCATTAAATGAACTAATTATTATCTGTAATGTATTAAATGTTCCTTTTGATGGGAGCAAGAATGAACTGCGAGATCGATTATTATTACATTTGTGTGACACGGAGTTGTTGAAACAAGAATGTTCCGAGAATAATTCACATGAGGAAGATTCGCAGGATGAATCGAGTAGCGAAAGCAGTGGTGATAATGACGTCGAAAAAATCGACTCTTCTGTGCAATGCCAAGTGTATGATAATAGGTATTATGAAAATAATGAAATTGGTAATAATAATAATGTGAATTTTGGATTAAGTAGTGCAACTGTTTCTTTCAATGATTTTGAAAATTCTATGTCAAAATTTAGCGGCGAGCCGCATGAGAACATAATTGAATTCTTTAATGAATTTGAAGAGTTAGCTGAAATGTTTAATCTAAACGAATTACAAAAAATAATTTTCTGTAAAAGGTCTTTGAGCGGAAATGCTCTGTTATTTGTAAAATCCGAAAAAGGATTATTAACGTATAAGAAACTAAAAAATGCACTTATCGAAGAATTCAAGATCGAAATAAATTCTGCCTCCTTGCATGACATTTTAAGTAAAAGGAAAATGAAAATTACTGAAACAGTTACAGAGTATTTTTTAAAAATAAGAGAATTAAGTAAAAACGGGCACATTGAAGATGCCGCGTTAATGCATTACGTGATCCAAGGAATAAATGACAAAAGTGAAAACAAACTAATTCTTTATGGTGCTAAAAATATTCGTGAATTTAAAGATAAAATTAAGTTATATGAAATGTATAAAAAAGATAATGAGAAAAATAAATTTGATAGAATGCATAAAGTAGAATATAATGTAAAACCGAAGCACGCAGCCTATAACGTACATGAAAAATTTAGTCCTAGAAATGAAGTAAATAATAAATTGTGTTATAATTGTGGTGAAAAAAACCACTTATCTAGAGATTGCCCCCATAAGGCCAAAGGCCTAAAGTGTTTTACGTGTAAGCAGTACGGGCATAAAAGTTCGGAGTGTCCAGGTTCAAAACCAGAAGCTAATGCACTGTGTATTAATGTAAATCAAAATATGAGTAAAATTATACAAGTAAATGATGTAAATTTTATTGGAATTATTGATACAGGAAGTGAAGCAACATTGTTGCGTAAAAGTTCTTTTGATAGGTTGAACGTAAATAAATTAAATTTAATAAGTACCACTTTGAGGGGGATCGGAAAAAGTTCAATAAAGCCGTAAGGCTCGTTCGACGCCGATCTTAAAGTTGATGATTTTAAAAATAAAACTGATAATAATGTTGTACATGATGATTTAATTCCCTATGATATAATCCTCGGTATGAATGTATTAATGTTAAGTGAAACAACAATTAATGAAAAAGGTATTTTTGTGAAAAATAAGTGTAATTCTCTTGAGGTAAATTTAGTAACAGTACTCCCTGTAGATAAATATCAAAGTGAAATTAAAACGAATGTTGTTGTTGATACCCCTATGAACTGTAAGAACAAAAATTTTGAAAAATCCCTAGAAATAAATGAAACAGTAAATAGTGTTGAAAAATGTGAAATTAAAACTCCCCAACCTTGTTATGCTGTCAAAAAATCATTAGAATCTCCCGAAAAAGCCATAAGTGAAAATGACGATAAAGACGAAAACGACGAGAGTGATGACGATAAGATGCTTTTAAAGGATGATATTAGTGTAAATGATGACAGTGATGAAGAAGAGGAGCCTCGACGACAGAAACAAAACCGAACGAGCATTATCCAAATAGATGATGATAGTGATGAAGAGGAGGAGCCGCGACGAAAGGGACAAAGTCAGACGAATGTTTCCAGAATGAAGTCGCTAAACCTTGAAAACACTTATTTGAAGAGAGATGAAAAACAATTCCTACTTAGAAAAATTTCACAGTTAGCCGAAGAGTTGAAAAAATTAAAAGGAAAAGTTGACGAGAATTCCGAACTCCTTAAAAGGAAGAAATCGAGAAAAAAGCCAGTGACAATAGATTCCGCTGAGTGTAAAAGACAGAATTTCCCAGAAGAAGAGACTGCCAGTATAGATCCGAGAAAAGTGTTGATTCCGTCACTTCCATTGACGACCACGATTGGTGAAATAGCCATATTATTTCCCAAAGCTGTACAAATAAAATTAGAAGTTTTCCCTACATATAAGACTGCCATTATAGACTTTTTGACCGAACGTGATGCTACAGAAGCATTAAAAAACATTAAAACTGAAAATGATCAATTAGAGGTTCTCGAGTTCGAGTCCCAAGATAACTTTGAGTCCCAAAGTAAAGATTTGCGTAAACCTGCTAAAGAACTATGTGTTAAAGTTAAAAAGAAAATTAAAGCAAAAAATAAATTGAGTAAACAACCACCAAAAACTGGTGAACTAAGCGACCAAGTTGCCGTAAAGCCAAAACTGATGTACTTTTGCAACTGTACGACTGTAAAAATTAAAAATGATAATATTGATGAAAAGTTAGAAATGGATGCCATGAAGGCTCCTATTGCACATCTACCCACACTGAATTCCTCAAATGGGGAATAACTTAAAAAAAAAATTCTCAAAAAATTTGTAAATAAGTTGTAAATATTTTGTTTTTATTTTGTGTTGCTTTTGTGTTTTTTTTTTTTTTTTTGTATCTTTTCAGTGTGATCGCCTGGAGGTCCAGTCGAGGAAGGATGGCCGAGTGAAGTATCCTTTTCCCCTGACCTGGTTTTCCCGCAACATTGGAATCTAAAGCTATTTGATTTCTCTTTGCCGTTCCTGAAATCCAAGGCAGTTTAGTTTCTGTTTCCCGTAGCCAGCCGATCATGTGACGCAGTAGCGGAATATTGAGGGAAGTGCCTGCTGATGACGTGGAATGGCGTTACTTCCTGTTTGGCGCGGCTGGGAGCGGCCGCTGAAGGAACGACATTCAGTTTTCGACGGGATGTTCAGACGGAACGTAATGACTGTATTCGATGACTTTTTTTCTTTTTGAGTTTTCGACGAAGCGTGCACACTAGACGGGTGCATCGCTTGCTTGTTTATAAACTTCATGTTTCATGTTTCGACGTATTTAGAAAGTGAAGACGTAAATGATTTATGTCACGAACAGTACTACTTCGACGGACATTACCAAAGTAACATTCTGAATTACCAACGTTTTTCCTGTATATATGTAAATTACAATTTAATCTTTTATTAAATTTATAATTGGTAAATAAGTATTAGTTTTCTGTTTAACGCCTACAAAAGTGTGCCTTCCCACATATATATAAATGAAAAAGCACCACATAACTGGCGTTAAAAAGCAATAATTACAAAACTTTGAATAAACACCGTAAAATGCAAGAAGTGGCAACAATTGTTTTGGATTTTAAAAAATCAACAACCTTTGACTAAAGGTTGTGGTAACAACCAAACAAAGGCAAACAAAGCAGCAATGCACCTTGACGATATATCCAATATTAAAACTATGAATACTGTAATGAATATATAAATAGTACTTGTTTTTATGTAACTTTAGCTCCGTTCACATGAAGCAACTTCAACCCGTGTCAAAACGACCCGGGAATTTGAAAAGCGGGGTTTTACAGAGTCAAAATTTAGGCTGTTCACACTATCAACCCTGGTTAAAAATCACTGTAGCAGCGTCATACGTTTCTTGAATTCTGATTGGCTGTTTGCAAGATTAACGCATGAGTTCGGAGAAAAGAAGCGAAACCGTATTGTCCGCGAAAACGTGAATTTAATTTCATGTTTGACTTTGACAGCAGCTGAGAATAAAAGGATTACATACATTATTTAATTTTAGGATTATATATTTTATATTATTCTTCATTATTAATATTTAATTTTACATTAAGTTGCAAAAATTTAATATTACAAACAAATCATTCTAAATTTAATTTTTTAAACATGAAAATTTCAGTATCTTTTTTTATATGTAGTTATATATATATATATATGTATGTATTAGAAATTTAATTATTAATATTATTTTGAATATTAAGATTGTAAATGGGATCGAGAAATAAAATAAGTTTTGATATTAGTTTTATTTATATTGTTATTACAATTAAACTTATAAATGTCAATTGAAATACTAATATAATTAACTTTACAATACTTTGATTTTAAATTAGTTAGAATAAATTATGCATTATAATTATATTAAATGTAAATGCATTAAATAATAAAATAAATGATAAAACTTTTAATTCAGATTTCATTATCTTAAAGATTTAAAGTAATATTACTACATTAATAAATACTAGGTCAGATACTTATTTCATTTCTTGCTATCATAACTAATAGATATTCTTAAAAATATTTCAACATAAATCTTTCATAAATCTTTATCTTTTATTATGCATCGAAATAAGAATTCATTAAAAAAAAAAGTACTCTTGTGCATCTGTAATAAAAACTATAAATTAGATTTTTGTGCATATATATTTTATTATTAAAACTCCTTTTGTAATTAAAAATATTCTGTAACCAAAAGTATTAAAACCAAAATTCAATAGAAAATCACGGAACCTCTTAAATAATCTGAAACTAAAATTCAAACCTCTTAAAATAATTTCGTGGAGGGCATTCCACCTAGGTCTAGAACCCTTGTGATATCAATCAGCCTTAATGCTCACACCACCACTTGATTTTTTTTTTTTTTTTTGATTAAATATGCCGACAATTTTATATATATATATGTATATATATATATATATTTTTTATATGTGTGTGTGTAAGAACAGTAGCAATGGGATGCAATTACCTATAAAAGAAAATTTTCAATGAAATCTCTAATATGGTAAAATATAAAACAGATTATGAAATATATATTATTCATATCTGTTCCCAAATAGTTTATCTATTTCTAACCCACTTCTAAAGTTAAATTTTATACGTGAACTCAAGATATATGTATTATAAATTTGTTCTGTTTATATAATTAAAATTGCTTCTCTTCCTCCTACCCGGAAAAAAAATATATAGCTCTTATAACTGTTATTAACCCAACAAAATTCGATATATTGGCCATACTATTAGGCGAATAAATATGGGTATCGGGTTCGAACCATCGCCGGTCTGATCTTAATAGTTTTCCGTCGTTTTCCCTAAAACTTCTATGAGTATGAGCTAGTATCCCTTAGAAAGTCCCCTTAAAGGACATTCCACCCAGTCCAGGCTCTAGTGTGGACAATGGATTTTAAATATTACAGCAACTCAGAAATATTTTATAAATACATTTGGATATTACCTTGTAGATTCATTGGTAAGTTAAATCTTTATATATATGTATATTAAAGATTGGCTGATAAATTAATTTCTTAAAATGATTATATATGTATGCATATATATATATTGTTTGAATGCTGGAAATTAAATGAAAAAAATTAATATGCAAACATAAAACATTTTTCAAAAATTATTTTATCAATTAATAGAGAAAGCAATATTCAAACATGTTTAGATTATATTGTTAAATAAATTATAATAATGTAAAATAAAGAGAAAAGGTTAAAAATTGTTTAGCAGGATTAATTTTTAAAAAATATATAATTTTTTAATTTAATTTTATTGAATTTAAATAGTTTTTGAGAAATTTTAATACTTAATATTGTTATATTCCAATGCATATGCATACAAAATGTTTATAATTCTAGGAAGTTATTTACAAAGGGAAAAAAAAAAAAAAAATATGTTTACCATTTCCTTAAATAATCTTTATAATACAAAAAAATTATTCATATTTTAAAACAATAATAATATACTATATCTCAATTTACTGAGAATTTTAGAAATTTCAATTAAAAAGGAAAAAAGAAAAGTGCAAAACACTGTGCCGTTTTATATTTTTCATTTATATAATATCCACGCATTATTTTAAATTCCTTCCTCTAGTATTATTATTCTTCAATTAATTTCACAGAACAATACGCACACACAAAATAATAATAATAAAAAAGTAAAATAAATAAATAAAAAAGAACGCAATTTATCTCTTGAAAATAGTGCGCAATTCGCTGTCCCAGTATGAAATGAAACAGAAACAAGCGAAAAGCATTATGGGTAATTCGCGGGTTATTCCCTCTTATCCCCTAGTGTATTGCGGGGTTGATTTCGGTGGAAAAATGACCCTGGTCTAACCCTCCTTTTACGCGGGATGGAAGAATGTGAACAGCTTCGCGAAGATTGACGCGGGTAGGACCCGGGTAGAAACTGCTCATGTGAACGGGGCTTTTATGGAATTTTAGGTGTTTATTTTTCGAAGTGAGGCCCTTACACGTGGTGTGGAGATTGTGCAAAATTTAATTTTTTCCAGAAACAAAATTACATTAGTGTGGCCCGTACATGAATGCAGCCCCATATGCCAGTTACTACAGTAAATATACAAACAGTAATCGTCGCTTAGTAAAATCACGTTTGTTTTCAACCAAAGTAATTTTATTTTAAGCGGCTGATTTTTATATCTGACAGATATTCCCAAACTGTGATAAAAAGTATTTCTTCCACTAATTCGGAAAGAAATTTCAAAATGTAACAATAAATGGAACTAGTAAACATGATTTAAATATCAAAAGATATTTGACTAATTATTAATTGAAAATTAATAAATTATTCTGTATAAAATTAAGAAACACATACTACACACAGAATTAATTAATATTTCTACATTAATTAAAAATTAGGCTTCTAAAAAAAATATCATTAGTGATTTTTCTTTTTCTTGGACAGAGAATTAAGTGTTTAAATCTTTAAAAAATGTAGCATTAAAGACCTGCTCCCAAACTTTCATTATCCATCTGAGTTTATGAACAAGTTCATAAGATCTATAATTTTTGCTTGAATCTTCCACCTCTAATTTTAAATAACAATTTTTGCCATACTAAGCCTATAAATTTAAAAAGCTAATTGCTTGTAAATAGCAGTGGAAGACTTAGGGGCAAATTGTGGCCCCTGTGAAACATGTATGAAGAGCTTTGCAATGTCGTGTATCCGTCATCACATCTAAATTAGAAGTTTCATCTTTACTCGGCATTCTAATGCAACTCTTGAAGGTGAGAACTAATCCAAGATTTCAGTGGAAGATAATTCAGTTGAACTTAGGAAGTTTTCATCAATCTTAACACAATGAAGGAAGTCCTTGTAAAACTGTTCATGAACTTCAAAGATGCAGCATATTTTCTTGAGAATCTTATTCGGACTTACTGCTAAGAAGCATTTTGTGACTGCGTAATTGTACTCTCCCAAAACAGTTTTATGTATAGTGTAACCATGTTTTCTACATCTAGCAGTGAGGACGATTCTAAAGGCATGGTGGGCTGGCAAATTGACTGACAGTTTAGGATTTGCTAAACACCCAAACATTTGGTGTTCCCTATCGTTTATTTTCTGTAAACGACAAGGTTTATCCCCCCTATTTTAACACTAGACTCGTCGACTCCGCATTTGTACAGAGGTCCCCATGGTCACAAGAAATGCAATCAAAGAATAATGCATTGAATAGAAGAATCTGACAGATTTTGCTGCAGTGTTTACAGAAAATGATGCAGATTAATCACATACATCAATTTCTGATAGATTTTTTGGGTAATTCTTTTCTACTAATAACATTTAAAGCTCTGATTCTCTATTAAGTGGTTGAATTAGGCAGAAAAAAGTTTTGTGCGTTGCAACATTAAATGTGCAACCTATTATGCAGCGCAACTGTTCTAAACCAGAATAATCTTTTCAATTAGCATTTTTTTTCATTTCATGAAAAAATCAGAGGACTAAAGCTATCACCCATGTTTCCTTATTATTATGTTAATCCAAGGGCAAATTAACTCTTTTAAAGCACCAATGTTTCTTGCTTCCTCTAATAATTAAAGGTATTTTATTAACAGCTCTGTCATATTACATGTCAGAAGAACAGTTGTCTAATTTTCTCGCATCCAACAATGTTTTCGGCATTGAATTCATCAGCATGTTTTGTTAAAACATTGCAAATGCGTGAAACACTTTTGCAACGCTAAGTGAACACAATTCTAAACACTTTTAGACCAAAACCTTCTGATTGTATTGCGATTGTGTTGCGATTGTGTTGTGTGAGGAGAAATATAGTGTTTTAAAGCGTTGTTAGAAATTACAAGGACAAGAAATGTGTTTAGATAGTGTTTCGATCCAAATTTAAGAGCCCATTCAGATTCTAAACGCTTTTTAGAACACTTTTACAACACATGCACCTTTAATACTAAAACACCTTTGAAACACTTTTTAAACATAATACTTAATCGCATAAAGTATTGTCCAGGCTTTTGTTAATAATGTGCTGAACATCTGTACATCTAAGGCGTGCATTGAGAGGACGCTACAGAACGTAGGCAAAACTAAACTAGTATGTTGTACCCATCACAAAACTTTTTCATTTTTCTATTAAAATTAAAGCAGTGCAACATTTTTTTTTTTTTTTTTTTTTTTTTTTTTTTAAATAATTATTTTTTTTTTATTAGAATTTACTAATTTTCCTTTTCCAAAATGAATGTTGACGATTTTCTTCTGAGAGAAATGTAACAATAAATGTCCAAAGGATGTTAATTTTATCCCGTCACCTGAAACTTATCCTTTATTTTCAGTTTTTTTCCCTTTAAAAAAGAAAAAAAAAATAAAAAAAAATGGATAACTTTGTTTTAAATTAACACAAATCTATGGCTCAACCATTCGTTTTAAAGGTGTTGACGAGTTCTTTTGAAAGATATCCATACTGAATATTCACACCAATCGGGGGCTACCCCCCCCCCCCACACACACACACACTCCAGAGGGATGTTCTCACGTGCACACTTTTTTTCTCTAGTTTATTACTAAAATTACCAATAATTTCTAAACATTTCACAATAATTTCATAAAAATAATTCTCATTATGTACATATTTATACGAAATTTTGCCCTATGCTATACCCTAGCACACAGTCAGACAGAAACGTTTTCTAAAAACGTCGTGTTAAAAACGTCGGGTCAAATCCTGCTAAAGATCCCTCAAAAAGTCTAAAACCAGTGAAAACCAGAGTTCGAAAATTTTCTTGAATCCATTACTTTCTTCTTAGATATACAGAAGAAAGTATGAATAGTTAAATCGTGTTTGAGTCTCATCAAAACAGGTGAATCCATCAAAACCAACACTTGTAAATTTTTACTAATCTTTTTTTAAATGTATAGAAGAAAGTAAAAAAAAAAGCTTAAAACTCTTTTGAAACATTATAAAACTAGTTTGTTATGATCATCACAAAATTATTTTCTATAACTTCCAATACAAATTATAAAAGTATTATTTCTTGAAATTATTTTTTCCTTCGAAACTGGGGATAGTCCCCAGATATTTGGTCCCCTATGAATGATTGAAAAATATCTACCTCATATAGCTTAAGCGCAATGACCTTGAATTTAATAAATACCTTTCCTAATCCGTGCAATACTACATATTAACTAGTATGTTGTGGCCACCACAAAACTTTCTTCTATATTATTTTCCTATTCAAATTCACTCAGTAACAATATTTAAAAAAAAAAATAAAAAAAAAATCGATAACTTTGTTTTAAATTATCACAGATTTATATTTCAACCATTCCTTTTAAAGGTATTGACGAGACCTTTCGAAAGATACCCATCTTGAAACTTTGCCCCCACATGCACAAATCTATGGGGGAACCGATGCCCCCGCATGCACAAAATTTTTTTCCTAGTTAACTACTACTATTATCAATAATTTATATTATATTTACAATCACAAGTTTAAAATAATTCTCATTATGCACATTTATACGAAATTTTGTCCAATACTGCCATATTAAAAGTTTACAAAAATGCGATCACAGCGCCACCTGTTGAGCGATTGATCCCCAAATCTAATCAGCACCAGTTTATGTCAGGGTGCAACTAAATACCAAGTTTGGTTAAATTTCATTCATTGGTTTGTGAGATACAGCGTCCACAAAAAACGTGATACACACAGACAGACAGACATTTTCTAAAAACTATCAATTCGTGTTCAGGACATCCCAAAACGTGTAAATCCATCAAAAAACGGAGCTCGAAATTTTTCACGAATCCAACACTTTTTCTATATTACATATAGAAGAAAGTAAAAAAGTAAAAATCTCTTCAAATTGTATCCTTTCAGCGATGTCACAGGAGAAACGTCCATATGATTTTTATTAATACTGGTTAATTTTTTACTTCCATTACCCTACTACCGTAGGTAATAGAAGTATTGTATTTGGTCCAAATTTTCGATATCGAGATTTCACCCGATTTACACGTTTTAAGATTCCCTTAGTCCAAAAAAGTGTTTTTTAGCAATTGGTCAGTGTGTGTGTATGTGTGTACAGTCGGTAACAAATGTCTCCGAACACTAGCAAAAATTCCTATATAAAAAAGGTACACTTAATAAAGTTTTGTTAAATAAACCCCTGTTTTTAGACTGATTATGAACAGGATTCGACAAGGATTTATTTAACAAAACTGAATTAAGTGTACTTTTTTTACATAGGAATTTTTGCTAGTGTTCGGAGACTTTTGTATGTGTGGAATCTTCTGGCTATCATATCTCCGAAACCAATAAATATATAACTACAAAACTTCAGAATTAAGACAGGCCTGGTGTACAGACAAATTTTCCAAATTTTGGTGAAAATTGAAAAAACCGGAAGTGGGACATCGGAGACCGGAAGTGGGACCGTAAGTCTGTATCTCAAAAACGGCTCTAACGATTTTCTTCAAATTTGCTATATAAACACTCTATTAGATGTCCTTTCGAATGATATAATTGGTTAGTTCAGGAAAATTGATAGGCGTCCTGTATAAATAGCTCAATGTCAGGTCTCGTAAGCGCGTTCCTTTAAAATCGGCTGTACGGATTTTTTTTCAAACTCGCCCTATTAACTCACTTTTAAATATCCTTTTGTATGTAATTATTGTTTTCCGGTCAATATTTTTTTTTTTTAAGTTGGTATCTCAAAAACGGCTCTAACGATTTTTTTTAAACTTGTATAAATCCATTTCTTTCTCGTGTATTACATGGTTATTAGAGGGAAATTAACAATCTTCCTGCTTAGGTAGGTCATCTTCAAATCTCTGAAATTTGTGTTTAAAAATATAACTCTACCCTTTTTTTCTCTTATTTTTTACCTCGCTATATGTAAGCTTCGTTTTTTATGATGTCTTTATAAGTTTCTCTTACCGGAAAAATTTTAGGTTTCTACTTCTTTAGGTAACTTTTATGTTTTTTGATCACATTATCTCTCAAAAATGCATATAATATGTGTAATAGTGGGTATTGAAATTCGTGTGGTTGTTTCACTTTCACACCAGATCTTTTAAATATACCCTTATATAAATATTAATTGTTTATCAAGCTGTTGTTTCTCTAATTTACTTAAAAGATTTTCCGCATTTGTCCTGTAGCACTTGCGCGATGTAAAACCCGTAAAACCCACTCAATCTCAACCTCAAACAATTTCCTGTTATGGAAAATCTAGCAGATCGCAAAGTTTTGAAAAACAGGTATGGCAACGCTGCTGTGTTTGTTTATGACATCGAGCACGGAGTAAAAAGACAGGAGAAGAAGGTAACGCTGAAATTTTCTGATGTTGTTTTCTAATGTTTACAGATGGCGCCAGCGTGCAATCCTTCCTTCTCTCCAGCTACCGCAATGTTATTCAATGGGGAAATGTCTCGTTTTAATTATATTTTTAAAAATAATATCAAGCTGAAAAAATTTCGATTGAAAGCAAATTTCATTAAATAGAGTATTCTAACCAACATGTTTTTTTTTAAGAGTCATTTTATACTAATTTTACTTTGAAAGAAAGCTTTTAAAAAAATGACGATTCTTATGAACCGAAGCTAGCTAAAACAGACAACTGGGAGGAAGGAGAATGGATGAAATTTTGTAAAGAAAAAAAAAATAAACTTACTTTAGGTGCAGAAAACACGAACTCGGACTTTATTTTTCTCCTAGGGCTTTTTTTTGTTTTTCTTATCACTATCATAGCCTGTTTTACAACTAGGAACGAAGCATTTATTTGAAACATCTGAATTATGCAGTTTTAAAAACTTACAAAGAAATTAAATTGCTTAAAATAAAAAATTTTAAATGTACTTCAGCAAAATTCTATTGAAAACAACAGTATATCTGCGCCGAAGTAGGGAGGAGTGACAAGTGGCGTCCTCAATATTTACCAAAAATTTAGATCACAGTTTCGTAGCTTTCTCCCATTGGACCTTCAACTTAATATTACTCCGTGACATCGAGTCATCGAGAAGATATTCCAAGATGAATGCTCCCGTACCTCAGCATGCTGACGTGAACGTGGTGTACCGAAAGTGAATTCGGAGATGCTGTATAAGTGGATAAAATTTTAATTATCAAGGTAAGTTCATAAATAAAATACTTTTTACATTTAAAATGTTTTTCATTCTTGTTGTTTTAAATTTAGAGGTAATCTTTTCAAAAATTTATTCGAACAGCGCTTGTATTGAAAATTAGTTCAAATACACCTAATTGTGGTCATAGTTGTTTTAAATATGAAAACGATTAAAATTATTGGTATGTTTTCAAAATCGTCTTTAAAAGGGTTAGCATTATTATTCTAAATGTTTCTGTTGTCTGAATGTATGTATTATATATATAAGAAGCATTAAAGTGTTTTTAAAACATATATAATATTAAGTATAATTCGAAATTACTTATCTTATAATAAAAGTTCTTGAAATTTCTTTTTTCGATGTACGATATTTGTTTTTTGCGTTTATTGTTAATTAAATATGTAATAATTAAAAATATTATAAGTAATTACTACTTCTACTCTAATTTAAACTTGTAGCGCTAAATTCAAACTCTTACGAAAATATTAAATAGCGTAATTACTATTGAGCCATCTTCCCTGTCATTTAAAATAATATAAATGGCGCTGTCGCCATTCTCGGCAAAATATCATTAGATATTTTGCCGATCATTAAAGTGAAATGCAATAATTTTGTTTTCAGAGTCAGTCAGAAGTTCGTTAGCTCTCGCTGAGAAATGTAACTGTTTTCTTACGCCTCTGTGGCCGTGGGCCGCAGGCAGCGGCCTGTAAGAATATTCGTTCTTAATGTTCGTGCTAATGTTCTTTTTTCTGCGCGAAATGTAAAAATGTATATAGGAATTTATATATCTTTTTTAATTGTGTGTTATTATAATTAAAATGTTTAATAACGGAATGACCGAGTACGTTCTTTAAATGTTCTAAGGTGTCATTCAGCTAAACTGGCGCCCGAACTAAAATTATATCTTAGTTTATAATTTAAGTATTAGTTTTTATTAGTTTATCCAACTTAAATTTTTTATCTTATTGGAACGTTTCTGATGGCGCTCATCGAACATTTTCGTAAACTTGTGTTGTTGTTGTTCTGAAAGAATGTTTGCTGCTATCTCAGCTTTGTTTCTTGTGTCCCAAAGAAATGTGCAATTTTCTTTGTATGGAAAGTCATGACAACCTGCGTCATCGTTCATGCAAATCGTTAGTGTCAACCTTATATGTCAACCTTACAGATTCAACGGGTCTTCTATAATGGTGTAGAAATGTGTTCTCAAAGTTATGTGTGGAATCCGAATCTTCCTGATTTGGTGCTTTATAGAATCATCCAGATTCTTTGTGTTTTTCAAAGTAAAATGAATGGAATTCTTTATTCCAGTTCAAATAATAAGTACATTACAAAAAGAAGAAAAGTGCTTTACTTCGTTGTAAATCGTTATTTATCGTGAAGAAATCTGCTTGCGTAAAGCAGTATTAGTGTTGTGAAATGTGTTTTCGTTTTGTTTGAGAAAATAATTTCACCTTTTATAAAAATGCTTGTTTCTTCATAAAGAGAAAATTCTGTGTTCCAGCTCAAATAAGATGTGCATAAATCGAATTCATCTGGATTTTCTTCGATAGAAAAAAGAATCTGCAAATTCTGTTCTTATGCAAAAAACCGAAAGAACATAAAGTTATAAAAATGCTTGTTTCTTCTTTAAGAAAAATTCTTTGGTTCTCTTTATTGCATCATTTACGCAATGTATTATTTTTCCCCCCTCCCCGTTTCCGTTATCAAAGTAATATATTTATGTCTCTTCATAACATAAATAAATTGAACGTCACCAGTCAAAAAGGTAATTATTATTTTTTTTTTTCTTTCTTTGCTGATTCTATCAAAAAGAAAATGATGTTTTCTTTTCTTTTCTTTTATTTATTTATTTTTTTTTAAATACGTATTTCAGTGTTTTTTTTTTTTTTTTTTTTTTTTTTTTTTTAGAAAATAATTTGTGCAAAATAAATGTGTTTTAGTTTTATTTATTATTATTTTTTATGAATGGTTTTATTACTGAGCTCAGATGTATAAAGTGTTAATATCAATAATATGTTTTTGGTTATCATTCTAACTTTTATTTTTAAATATAGAATTGAATTTTCTTCATATAGGGAATTTTATTGGTGTTTTCTTAGGGAAAAAGCAAATACAGAATTTGTTATTCTCAAGATATACAGAATATGGTCTTACTTTGTTTTTAGGTACGCAGTTACGAAACTAGTCTAAATAATTACTTCTGTTCTTTAACAAATGCTATTTTATTTTGTTTTCGGAATATGTTTATATTCATTTAGATGCATCTGTTTTTTTTTTTTTTTTTTTTAAGAGTTGTTCTGAAGATAACAATGAAACTTTTAATGTGAAAATTTTTAATTTATATTACATATATATATATATTTTGAATAATATTTTGGTATATTTTGTGTATTTACGAAAAAGAATTTTCAAAAGAAATATTTCCCGCCATAATGATATATCAATAATATTTTAATTATTATTCTTAATTTTCTTGGTATTTTGAAAGTTGTTTTGATTATATTTCATTGTAAAGGGAAGATGGAGAATTTAATGGTATTATTAACAGTAATTGTGTATTTGTTCTTAAACTATACAGTAACAATATGAGTAGTATTTTTTTAATAAATGGGTTCATTTTGTATTTATTCTCGGTCGACGTGAATAATTTTCATAATTTTATACTAGAAATAAATCGAAGTTAGAAATTGTTTTTTTTTTTTTTTTTTTTTTTAAGAGAAAAAAAAAAAAAGGGAAATTTATTTTACTCAGAGAGAAAAACGGCTTTTCTATCTGGGGTAGAAAGATTGATTTATATAATTTAGCATTAGAACACGGAGTTCAAGATAATGCCGAAAATAAATTATATATTTCAGAAATGGAGCCTCAATGGTCCAGTTTTTTTTTAAGAATCTCGATGATTCTGGTGTATTATGGAGCCGCAATGGTCCATAGTTTTTTTTTTTGGAAGAATCGCAAGGATTCTGATTTTTATGGAGCCGAAATGGTTCATAGTTTTTTTTTTTTTTTGAAAGAATAGAAATGATTCTGAGGTGGAATGGAGCCGCAATGGTCCAGGGTAGTTTTCAGGGAATCGTATTGCATTCCGTCGTATCGGAATCCCAATCGATGTCTCAACTTGTTCAAATGAATAGCCGTATTTCTGGAATAAAGGAATAAACTAACTTGATTTATAAAAGTAACTAGATGCATTAGGAATAAATCGTCTGGATACAAGTGTAATGGTCTTGTTAATTGAATCTTCCGACTAGGGGGAGAATGTAGTACTTTTGAAATAGTCAACCCCGATTAAATTAAATTTTGGTATCTGTTGCGCATCGACCCTCACATTCATGTTAAAATGTTATAGTTACAAAATTTCAATCTCCTGTGGTATCCGCGGAAAACTTTAGTGCTGTTCCCGCCTCGGGACGTAGGCTCGGGAACAGAGGGGGAGAATGTAGCGCTAAATTCAAACTCTTACGAAAATATTAAATAGCGTAATTACTATTGAGCCATCTTCCCTGTCATTTAAAATAATATAGATGGCGCTGTCGCCATTCTCGGCAAAATATCATTAGATATTTTGCCGATCATTAAAGTGAAATGAAATATTTTTGTTTTCAGAGTCAGTCAGAAGTTCGTTAGCTCTTGCTGAGAAATGTAACTGTTTTCGTACGCCTCTGTGGCCGTGGGCCGCAGGCAGCGGCCTGTAAGAATATTCGTTCTTAATGTTCGTCCTAATGTTCTTTTTACTGCGCGAAATGTAAAAATGTATATAGGAATTTATATATCTTTTGTAATTGTGTGTTATTATAATTAAAATGTTTAATAACGGAATGTCCGAGTACGTTCTTGAAATGTTCTAAGGTGTCATTCAGCTAAAAACTGTAATTTCTACCAATACATTTTTTTCAGTGCTTGTATGGGCCAATAATCTAATGGTAATAAACGGTAGTAATGACCACAATGTTTTAAATTTGATTCTGTGTATTTTTTACAAATCAAGAAAAAAAAATGATAAATTTTCTGTTATTATTATTATTATTATATTCATTCTGCAAAAAAATACTTTTCAAAATATACAGTCTATGTCTTCTCCCAAAACCCACATTTCTTAAACTTGCAAATTCTAGAAATTTACAATGAAACTTAAAGTTTTCAAAACAAAGTACAAGATAGCATGAGCAGCAGTTTATTTTAGTACTTTATTTTGTAAAAAATAAATATTTTTACAGGGAGAAAAAAAGAAAAATTAAAACTGTTTAGCTTAGCAGTTACTCTATATAATGCCTAATATCTTTTATGTTATTAAAATCTGTATACATGTGTGTGTGTGCGTCTGTCTATCTGTGAGAAAAGGCTTAAAGCCGCTAAAGGTACAGTCGAACGGAGAATTTATCGCAGATGTACAGTCGGGGAAAAAAAAAACGCAGCACTCGATGTAACTCCGTTGCTAATCAATGCACAAAAACGTAATAGGTATCATTCGACGGGAAATTGAGAGTAGATTCAGAAAATGAACGGAAATTTTGAATTGGGGGTCGTCTACATATTAAAACGCGCACCAACTTTGATTTTTTCAATGGTAATGCCCCATTTTTATTTTATATTTGAATTCCTGGGATCGCGACAATGCGAAAAAGTATATTGGTTGTATATTTTGCTTATTTTTTCACAGAGTTATAAGCGTTCAAAGTTTGAAGATGCTACTGTTAAATTCATATTTCAAACTTTTATTAATATCTTCACAAAAAATAACGTGATCGATATAATTATTTTTTTACGAGATACAGTGAAGACACCCAAACATAATCCATCATTACTTTTGATTCTGAAAAATATTTTTAATTCTGAAAAATATTAATAAATTCATATTCATAAAAATTATGAATTATGACCTATATTAATTTTTACATAAATTGAATCCTAATGCTGAAAAATATGGGTGTTCAAATTTGCAGCTCATTCCAGTTATTAGTTTTCGAGATATAAATAAATCTTTCTTTTGAAGTGGTTTAGGGGGCCGTCTCTTAAAAAATTTCGAATGAGATAATGAAGCAAATCTTAAAAAATAACGGAGAAAATTGAACAAAATATTTTTATTTTTTATTTAAGGGTCAAATTATATAACAACAACGTCAAATGCAAAGAAATGAAACAAAAATGTTGATTTTTAGACATTTGTGTTAGTATCAAGAATTCCTGTTTTCTAAAGCCCCGCCTTTTATCGTTCTTGAAAACAAAACAATACAGAAACGAAAAGTGAATGTGACTTTGAGTATTCGCGTTAAACCCCTTATTTTACATTGACAAAAATATACACAAGTGGTATTTACTTCATCGATTACTGGTGATACATTTAGAATCCTTTAAACGAACACTAGAAGAAAAAAATTAACAAATAGGCGGGGTTTACTGTTTGAAATACTCTCAAAATAAAGTATTTCAAAACAAATTTTCTGTAACACAATTATATTACAGATGGATATACATTATAACTATATTCTTTCTAATTAATATATTTCTATCCATAGTATTTTTATTGCAAAAATATGAACACTGGGTACATGCTTAAGAAATAAGTAACACACAAATTACGAAAGAAACGCCCACTGTCATTGTTACAGATTTTCAAATGATGTGAATCTACGTCAGCAGTCGCGAAAGCGTTAATTAAGAAATTATATTTTCATAGAAATTATAAAACAAATCGTACAGTTCGAAAGAGTTCAACTGACCCAAAACTGGTAAGTGCTATTAAAATTGTTTAATATTTACTTTATGAAACCTTACAATAATTTATCCGAAAAGATTTAGTTTATGCGTTGTTGTATATATATATATATAGCTATATTATTTCAGTTTGTATATTATGTTACACGCACGAAAGAAAATTTAAGCTTTATTGGTGATCAGTATATCCATGATAGATGCTTTTTAACTGAAAAATATTGCACTTTTATAAAAAGTATTGTCTGACCAATCGTAAGTGTAATGTATTTAAATATACCTAAAATTATCAAAAAAAAAGTACTAAAGTATATACATATTCAAAAAACTAAATTCATGACAATTAAGATACTGCAAAAGTGTTAATATTTTTATTTCTTTTTATAACTCTTTTCTTCTTGAAATATTTCCGGTGTGAAACAGTATAATTTTGTCTAGTTCTTGTAGGATCTTAATTTTATTTTTCTATATTTAGAGATAGCCCCCTAACACATTTTTGATCATAACTCTATGAATACTAAAGATGAAGTATACAAACAGTATACTTTTCCGCACTGCCAGACTCTCAGAAATTCGAATATGAAGTCAAAATTGGGTATTGATATTGAAAAAATCAAAGTTGGAGCTCATTTTAATATGTAGATGACCCCTAATTCAAAATTCGATGACATTTTCAGAAAGTGCATTTCATTTCCTGTTGAATGGTGTCCATTAAATTTTTCTGCGTCAATTAATAACGAAATAAAATCAAGTGCTGCGTTTTTTTTTCCCCGACTGTACATTATCTAATTTGCTAAACGATGCGAAGCTAGTCTTATTGGTAGTTTTATTATTGAATGATATTGTCTTGCAGAAAGAAATTAGCTTTAGTGAGGTGCGTCACAAAAAGCAAGAAAAAATTCTACCACAGGGGACGTCATGTTGAAAACCACTTTTTGACGTCAAAAACCCGACCCTGCCGCCAGCTCACAGGCAAGATTAACTTTCCAACATGGCAACTATTGACGTCGATGATTGTTTTCACAGACAAATTAAACTGAAAAATTCGTTCATTACTAGAATTTTAAATTAAAAAAAACAGCAACAATTGCCATTTTTAAAATGTAAAGCACCATAATGAGCTAATGTGGATCACGCCAACAAAAGTCATATTCATTATAATAAAAGTAGCACAAAAATATATTTTTAAAAAGAAAAAATTTATAAATTGCATAAGTCGATACTCTGATATGCATTGCGAGCATTTTTTTAAAAATTAAAACAAAGCAAAAGATAAAAAAAATCACTGGATAACCCTGATTCGCCTTGTATAAAAATTTGTACTGCCGTGGTCAGTATTCCGATGTATGCTCACTTTGCAAGCTTTAAAACCAAGAAAAACATCATTACTCCAAATTTATGGCACATGAATCAGTAAATGTATGAAAATTTGTGCTGCCGCAGTCAGTATCCCAATGTATGCTCGCTTTGCAAGCATTAAAACAGAAAAAAAGAAAAAATCACTGGATACCTCAAATTCGTAATGCATGAATCGGTAAATGTATGAAAATTTGTGCTGCCACAGTCCATAGCCTGATATGTATGCTCCGTGAATTGTGAACAATTCATGATGTCGTATTTGCATTAAGTTGAAATATTGAAATTGATAAAAATATTTTTTATTATATGAAATTTAAATTGATTTTTTTTAATCATCAATGTTATGATGTCAAAGAATATTAAATAAATAAATATTATATACGAATCTAATAAAGTTTTTATCACCCAGTGACAGAAAATTTTGTAGATGACTGCGACAGGTTTTTAAAATTTCATAATCTGTCTGCGAAATTTGCATGTAGTCAGGGGTGAAAATGGCTTACACTCAAAGAGCCTGAAGGATGATAGTAGCAATCTAAGGGGGGGGGGGTAACAACTATGGTGATCTCCGAAGCAGGACACTTTGGTCCCGCCGTTTTGGTCCCGCCGTTTTGGTCCTGCCGTTTTCGTCCCGTGGAAAATTTGGTCCCTGGCCATTTTGGTCCCGAGACATTTTGGTCCCGCCAATTTTTTGCTATTTTTTAAATCTATATCAGATTTTTAATATGATAGCATATTTTATTGATACTGGAAAACTGAAGTGCTCTTAGAATATCTTTTATTAATGAATATCTTACAGATAAATACATAAATTTTCGACATTACACGATTGCTACCTAGATATTGAGATTCGGAGAATTTTGCACTACTGTTTTACAAATATTTAATATATTTAAACTTTTTTTTTTTTTTTTTAGATTTTTTTTATTTGATTTCGATTTAACTTGTAATTTGGTTTTTAATTTACTATCAGTGACAAAATTTTGGGATTTTAAAAGTTATTAACAATAACAACAGTACCTTCTTATTAAAAAAAAAAAAAAAAAAAATCCCCATTTGAATATATTTATTGATAAAGTCTGAATTAATTTAAAAGTAATAAAATGCAGAAAAAATTTGTTTAAAAAATGGGAAAAAGAAAGAAAGAAAACCTTATGACATTAAATATAATTCGCTTTTAGTGGCAGAATGCTATTTCTTTCAAAGAACTAATTATTGACCCCCATCATAGACTTTTCTTCATAAGCAAAAGCTTGAGATCATTTAGGAAGTTTTTGAATTTATATATGAATTTATTCATAAATATATATGTGTGTGTGAGAGAGAGAGAGAGATACGTTTCATTCGATTTGATTGTGTTTTAATTCTTATCATTAATCTAAGAAGAGTTTACTTCAAAATCGGTGTTATATTAATGATAATAATAATAAAATGCATGATTGTTTCTCCGGGATATTTAATTACGTTAACTGTGTATATATGTGTATAAATTACCTTTCTTTCAATTACAATGATTTTATTTTTAAAATGAAAAAAAAAAGGAAGTATTTATATTTACACATTATATTTAATCAATTTTGCGCATTGCAAGCATCAATGTTCAGAAAATCTTGATGTACAATTTCTTATACATTTTTAGTTTAAAATAGTTAATAAGTTTAAGTTTAATAAGTCAATAAGTTTAATAATAGTTAATAAGTTTATTTTTAATAGTTATAAATAAATAAATATATCTATCTGATATGTCTCTATAATTAAAACAATGCCCGCATTGAAATCTCTGTAGCAACTTGGAATTCGTTTCACACGTGTTTCCCCACAGACAATAAAAAGGAATTTCACTGTTTTGTTTCAGCGCATTTGAAAGAAGGAAAAAAAAAGGGGGGGGGGGCTTTTAATGGAAATTTTCTTAAACAGTATTGTAAGGGATTATAATGGAATAAAAATGTTTTTCCAATTCTGTGTGATATGTAACTATTTCCTGTGTTTGACAAATATATCCGGATTGACAGAGAAGAAAATAACCCAAATTTAGCAGATCTGTACAAATTAATAATGAGATCCTTATTTAGGTTCCTCGCATCTTCTTTTAATATTAAACTCTAATATTTAGGAGATGCTTGGATAAAGCATCGATTTCCTACAAATTTCATATTCGAACAATCTAAATTTGAATGTGATAATTAAGAGCCACATTACAATGTTTCATATTAAAAACCGTGTATTTTATTTAAACTGAAGTTTTGCAGACTTAGATAAATTAATAATGCTTAGATCTTTGCTGATAACTAATAATTTTATCATTCAAAATTCCACCCGAAATAATAAATTTTCTGTTCCATGCGTCCTATAGTTACATAATTTTCAACAAAGGTTGTAGATATTCAACTCTCCAATGGAAAACATTCGTCTCAGTTCTCTTTTGCCCGAAGTTCCCTCACGTATTTGCTGTCCTTTTTCCTCTATCGTACAAAGAAAAAATCTAAATCTCAAAATTTTAGACGTTTTTTCAGTTTTATTTGTTACTACAACTTTCTGTTGCATAATAATAATAATAATAATTTTTACTTTTCCTACCCCCATGTTTCCAAGTCAAATGACAAAAATTTGAAATATGAAAAATAATTTTGCTTTTTTTCTGTAATAATTTAATTATTCCTAATATCGGGACCAAAACGTGGGTCCATAATGGCGGGACCAAAGCGGCGGGACCAAAATGGCAGGACCAAAACGGCGGGACCAAAATTTCCTCGGGACCAAAGTGGCGGGACCAATTCGGCGGGACCAAAGTGGCGGGACCAAAACGGCGGGACCAAAGTGTCATGTACCCGGTGATCTCGTGCAACAATACACAATACAATTTTACTACAGAACAATATAGTATATAATTCTAAAATAATAAGATTAACTCATTCAATTAAATATTTTATAGTAATGTTTGACACAATATATATATATATATATATATAAATAATAAAAGTTTTAGTTTTGATACAGAAATTTTTATAAGTGAATTTTGAAGTAGAGGAGAAGTTTTGGAACAGTTTTAAATGAAATTAGCACTTTTTTATGTTCCCGTAGAATCTCAGTAACAGGTAACAGGAGAAAAGACTACACGCATAACGCTGCACTGTTTTGTGTGTTCCTACCAGAGAGCGTCTAAGACGTCATATATCGGTAGTGCATTGTCGTGGGCGAAAAATGTCCGTAAATTGCAGACAATTTTTTATGACTGCAGACAAAAACTGTCTGAAAGTTGCGGGCATTTTTTTTTTTTTTTTTTTTTTTTTTTTTTTTGTAGTACAGACAAAGAGTGTCTGAAAGTTGCAGACTAATTTTTTTTTATTAGTGCAGACAAAATCTGTCTGCAAGCCGTTTTTCTGTGCCCGCGACTATGTCGCCGTGTTGCGGTATTTCCGCCGCTGGGTTTTATCACATTATATTATAATCTAAATTAAAATAGAATTTGTATTCAAATATGATAAATTTAAAAATAAAAACTGATGCTAGCAGTTAAATGATGGGGAAATTGTGACAGCATATTTTAAACTGTATTTACCAATAGTAAGTACAAGGTACAAATTTATGAAAATTCAGAAAAGAAATTTTTTTATTTATTTTTATTTAATGTATTTGGACTTTTTAGTTTATTTACTAGAATTCAAAACTTTACAGGGGAAAGGGATTTTTTTTTTTTTAATATATATTTTATTTCTATTTTGACAGTCAATTTTTTTTTTTTTTTTTTTTTTTAACTGGCATTATCCACACCGGGCTTCCGAGGCATAGCGCGAACTTGGTACTTTTTCTTTAAATTCTATTACGTATGAATAAAATTTGAGCTCTAAAAATTGTTTTAAATTATACTGTTGGTAAATGCTTAATATGTTGTTTAATAACCTGCATAAAATATAAATCTATGAATGGGCTTCACAGGCCTGCCTCGAGCATTTGTGTATGTACGATTAACGTGAGTAACGTCGGGTTAATGCTTAGATTTTATGCTGATATTTTTTAATGCACACTGTATTCTTTTTTATATGCAATAAATTAAAAAATATTTAAACTATTCTCGGTATGAAAAAATACTTGAATTGAAATTTAACCGTTTGAATGCTGAAGCACTTACTGAAATACATTCTAAAACTGCTATCGTTGTTTCAGGCCTCAATAAAAGTTTTTCTGGTGTAAATATTTTATTTTAGCTTTTTAAAAAATTCGAAACCCAATCATACCAACTGAAAAACCACGCCTTGCAGTAAAAAAAAAAAAAAAAAAAAAAAAATCCAAGTAAGCAGCAATCGAAATGGCATATAGAAATATGTATTTTTATGCGTAAATCATTTACCCTCAATCGGTCTTTCTACAGGAATAACATACGAAATTTTCTAATGAACACACACTATAATATAAAGACACACCTAATTAATGAAAACCACGCCTTACTGTAGAGTGTGTAAAAGGCAAATTTAAGTATCACTAAAGGATGAATAAAAAAAAAAAATAATAAAAAAAAACGCGTTTTACCATTAAAAATTGTTCACACAACGTTTTACGAAAATTTAATACATGGAAATAATCCAATTTTAATATAGTTTTCCAAATATGTAATTCAGCGTAGTGAAGAGTTGTGTATTCTGATAACATTTTATCGAGACTCCGCCTTTTTTTTTTTTTTTTTTTTTTCATCTTATTTCAAAATATAAAGATATATATTTTAAAAATAATGAAACGAGTGTCGTAATACTTTATGCGTCGGAAATCACGTTAGATATTTCTCTTTCGAAAGAACTACATTTAATTAATTTCAGTGATTAGACTATTGATGTCGTCTTATGCTGATTTTTTTTTTTTTGAGCTTAAAAAAAAAAAAAAAAAAAAATCTGTTGTTAAATAAAACCCAATCACTCATACAATTATCGGTTAATTTATTAATTCTTTTTTGTGTTTTACGAATAAATAATGAAAGAAAAGAACTTATAAAATAAATAAACAAATATATATATATATTTTTTTTTACTTCTTTTTAAAAAAAATGTAAAAGAAAAATAATGAAAACATAAGGTTAAACAATTGTGTTTTGATGCACAAAAGCCATGTAGTTTTTTCTAACAACGAGCGCAGATGAGGTTGGAACTTTACAGAAAAATTCTCTCTAATATATAACTTCGATAAAATAAGACAAAATTACTTTTAATAAATAAGCGGTATGAAATAAAGGCGGGGCAAAAAGTACTCAGGAAAAAACTAAAATATTGGCAGCTATGTAGGAGTTGCTATTAACTGATTGATTTTGTTTGCGTAAAAAAAAAAAAAAAAAAAAAAATAATAATAATAATAATAATAATAATAATAATAATTAAAATTCCGGTGATATCTGATTTTTACCTCTCGCAGCGCGATAGCGCTGCTTAGCAGTTTTCGAGACTAAACATCGCAGCGCTATTGCGCTGCTTAGCAGTCAAACGGTTAAGTATTCGACCAAATACCAAATATTCTGCCAAAATTTTGACTGAATATTCGGTATTCGGCCAAAAACACTATTTGGTGTAATTCTAATTATTATTCTTTTCTTTTTGCTGTTATAGAAAATACTTCAAGAATTAAGTATCAAAAGTGCATCACTTGTAGTTTAAGATCTGCTATGAGGCCTCAATTTGGTATAATTCAGATGTCCTGCAGAATAGATTTTATTCAAAGGTATGTTTGATAATTAGCCTATAATGTTTGAAATTGTGAATTGTTCTTTAGAATGTTCCCATACATAAATACCAGGGCTCGAAATCAACTATAGTCTGTTGGTGAGGAACCATGAAAATATTCAATGGACCAGCAAAATATAAATTCTAGTGGTCCACCAGACTTTAGTCTTGGCATTACCCGACGATCGCCCCAGCCTAGGAAAGGAAAAATGCTTAGTATATACATGCATAAAAGTTATCTCTTTGGCAGTTTCGTTTTTCCTACTGTGATTTCTTCAGGCAGACTGAGAATAGACGAGCAGAGATCCTCTTTGCGCATCGCCCACTATCCGAGAAAAGAAAATGCGAAAGTTTGCCTATGCAATATTGGCGCATGAAAATTAGCCCAAGCCCTTTTAAAGATACTGCCTATGTTTATTTTGTTGAATAATGATCAAAAAACAGTTAACATTTTCCAGTTTTTTGCTGAAATGCCAAGAATTTGCGCTTGTTTATGATTTGTAAGCAACGATTTTATCGAAAAAGTAATTCCGAAATGGCTATTTGAAATGACAACAATGAACAAGAATACACATCGACATTCCGTCTGATTATAAAAATAAAATAGACAAAAAAGACATTTCTGATGTAAAAAGTTAAGTAAATAAGGAAGCTTAATCTTTCATAGTAGAAAGGTTTTCACAGGATATTGTTTGACAAAGTTTTTTTTTAAATTATTATTATTCTTTAAGGACTCTTAGCATTTATAGATGTTTTAATCTTTTTCAAATCTCAAATACAATGCATTATAATGATTTTTGTTCATAGATAATTATGAGACATGATGATATACAACACACTTTTGATATATATAATTTTAGGCATATTTATAAAAGCATTTCAAATAGTTAGGGAAAAAAAACCCAAAATGCGCAAAAAAAGAAAAAAAATGACAATCCTATTTTGTGGCGAGTAAAACCTTTTTTTCGGCGAGTGTAATCTGAACTAAAATTTCGGGCCCTGCTGTATACATTATGTTTAATAATTCATAAACATTGCTTTCTTCATATTTTGATTTTAACTTGCATTCGTCGTTTTCCCGCTTTCATTGTTTTTTTTTTTCACTTACCCCGTGAAAAACGATGGATCGAGGTTCTACTGTACTATATAGTAAATAATGTGTCATTTTATTTAGCTTGTTTGTTAAAGCATAAATTTTTTATATGTATAAGACTTGATTTGTATTGCATTTTTTAATCCATTTATAATATATATATATAGTATATATATTGGCCATGTAATTTTATTTTACATTACAATTACTAAAATGTAATAATATTTTAAATATTTTTAAAAATATAATAGAAGGGATAACCAGACCAGTGGAAATATGTGCGAGCCAGTAAAATCTTAAAATTACTGGTCTTGCAGACTAGTGATGTAATTTTCTTAATTTCTACATGCCTGTATAACTGAGGTGTCAAAGAAGAAAAAAAGGGAGGGGGGTACAGAATAGGGATGTACCGAATATTTGGTATCTAATTCGGTATTCGACCATATTACCGAATATTCGGTTTGGCCGAATATCAAATTATTCGGCTTGTTAGAACATATAAAAATTCTTTTTTTTTTTTTTTTTTTTTTTAAATTTAAGAAAATTCTGCTATTTTTAATTGTCATTGAATTAAGATTTTTCAGAGTAATTCAGAAATAGATTATATGAATGAAAGTTAATGTTATTCTATGGGAAATTTTCTTTACTTATAACTCATTAACTAATACATATATTTAAATACTGTTTTCACAAAATTAAATAAATTAAAAAACCTTTACTACCTCGTTGTTGGCTGTTAAATCTTTCGATCGGGATCCCGACTCTCAACAGACTGCTTCTCTGTGGGTGATTTGGATTGTTCTGTTGGTTTCTGCTTTTTCAGAATATGGCGCTACCTTCTATCTGGATCTACTGCGCTGCTGTCATTACAAGCATTTTCATTGGTGGTTATTTCGATCGACTCGCGGAACATGGCGTAGTTGTATTCTTCATAATTGGCTATTTTAGTGATTTGTTCGAAATTTATATCTATGTTTTCCCGGTAAAAAGTTTTGGCTAACGCTGTATTTTGATTTCCAGTTTTAATATCTCTCATATGTTCTTTTATTCTTGTTTTGATTTTTCTTTTTGTTACTCCGAGTAACAAGAGTAACAAAAAGAAAAATCAAAACAAGAATAAATAAATGATTGCGCGATCCTCGTGTTCATTTGCGCTACTGGGAAGTCTTGACCCTCCACAGTGGTTGATTCTCCCTTCCGTGACCCACTGTTACCAATCCCGAGCAACTACCATATCGCTCCGAACGAGGTGGCGGCTGATATGTCTGAACGACCAAACTGCATCTCTGAGGCCTTCTCTACAGCCCCTCTCACTATCCGACAATTGTCTGTACTGCAGCCGGTTACGTCTCAAAGGCATCTCAAGTCACAATACACTGTAAAAAATATGTCTTATTTGCTGCCAGAAATTCTCTGTTATTCGAGAAAATACGCGTAATTTACGAAAAAATTACGTTGTCAAAACGTATTTTCTCAAATTACAGAGAATTTCTGGCAGCAAATAGAACATATTTTTTACAGTGTACCTTCCATTAAAGTCGACAGATTCGTTTTAATAGCTCTACGGCGCGAGAAATCATGCTTTTAAACTCGCCCAGCTGCGCAGTTCAGATGCGCATATAACGTGCTTATCCTTGTCTCATTGGCGTTGAAATTTTAATCATTTCCATATCTCTTACCAGACTATGTTTGTACAGAGTTTTGTAAATGTGGTTCGATTCCTTCTTGGTGCATATATTTTTTTTGTGACAGAGTATATATATATATATATATATATATATATATAAATTAACTGAAAATCACAGTCTTTCATTGTCAGGCCAAGAACTTTTCACCTTACCCTCATATGATACCCACAAGTATCATGAATCGGGTTAAACATAATGTCTCCAACATTGCTGCGACCGGGAGGAGAATGTTAAAAAATATAACCAATCAGGACTGACAAGAATCGTTAAATTTAACCGATATACAACCCTTCCTCAAATTGCTGCAGATTTTAATGTGGTGCCAGCATTCGTTGCCAGCAAACTTTCATCAAAATCGTTACAACAATTTCCAAGAAAGCTAAGATTTATATGAAGTATAATTAAAAACCCCCCTTAAAATTAAAGCTTCATTTCTCAAACTTAAATAATTCTACCTCCCACTAATTCACTGATAGCGACCTAATTAATTCTTTAATTTATATTCTAAATGTTTCATTAATTACAAATTCTTTAACTGTTATTTATATATATAATGTTTATATAATATGACTATTGTTTTATTTTTTTAACAGAGGATATGCTTTTAAATCCATCCTGAAAAACCCTCATTGTGCTCCAGGTCATCTAAGAGGACAAAGAACAAAAATAAAAAGACTGTATCAAAAATTATGCAATTTGAAATCACAGTGAAAAAGTTGATTAATATCTAACCTGTAACATCTGTTTTGTATAAATTCTGAATGTTTAATAAAAATATTCTGAGATTAATTTTATTTTCCTTAGTTAAAAAGTAATTTATTAAAACAGTCATGTTGTACCTCTAAGGTCTTAAAAGTGCTTATGTCAAACAAATATTTTTTTTTTTAAGTGCTATGTATTTTCTTCCTTTCAACTTTCTCTATTATTAATGCATATGTATATATAAAATCATTGCATTTCAAATTTCTTGAAAAAAAAATGCTTTAAATATTCTTAAATTCTAATATATTAAAGGGCACATTGTAAATTGTGACTAATATATCTAAAAATATTTGTAATGAAATTTATAGGTAGTATTTTATTTAAATATTGCACTTTTTATTAAAATGAGTATATTTCAATAGAGAGATCTGTTTACAAATGCTTCTTAAGTTAAAAATAAATAAATAAAATAAATTTATGCATGCAGTGTACTGAGATAAACTGCCATAACTAAAATTCATTTACAATTTTTTTTTTTTTTTTTTCATGAGTTTTTTTTCTTTTTTTTTTTTTTTTGCCTGTACTGCATGCCTGAGTTTAATGCTGTCAAAGGCAGTGTGGGCACTCTGAATTGAAGTTTACTTCTGGAGATGTTTCTTTCTTTAGGGTAATAAAAAAACCCTCAAACAAACAGCATGCCTTTGTAAGTCTTCACACTGCTCTGGTACACATCGAAGACAGTGGGCACCCAAACTGAAGTTCATTTAAAAATTTGTTTAGATATATCTTTTTTGTATTTTACATTTAGTCACCAGAAACTGTTGTGGCCGGGGCAGAAAGTTTTGTCTGTCATCAGTGATTGAAGCAACCTGGATGGAAAGTTCAGCGTCAGTCACTGATGATTAATGTGGCATTTAATGCGTTAATATTTATTTGCTAGAAAGGAAAAAGTTAAAATTTTTCTAAATTTTGATTATTATTGTTATTTTTTCATAGAAATACAGATTTAAACACATAGGAAAATTAAAAAAAAAAAAAAAAAAAAAAAATTAAAAACCCATTCTTTGTGAAACTTAATTTTTCAGCAAAATCTTATAAATTGTAAATTTAATAATGTTACATAGTAGAGAAACATAATTAGAATTAAAAGTCTCATAATTATTAATATTTAATTTATTTCATATTCACTCTTTGAGTTGCTCCTTTCAACACAAATAATTTAAGAAATTCTTCATTGAAATTTTTTTTTTAAATATATTAATACAGTCAATAATAAACGAGCAATAAAAAGGAATAAGTTCCTTTAATATTAAAATCATAAATGCTTTGCTTAATTTTAGCCAGTTAAATATTGGTCAAGAAATTTTTTATACTTAAAGCTTCCCCTGTACTTTTTGAAAACTGCTAAGAGGGAAATATAGCCCCTGCAACAAGTCACACTTCAGTCCAATCAGCTAATTTCAGATGTAGAGATGCAATCTGCTGTTACAATTTGACTATTCTATAAGACAAATGACCAAGATAGTAAGATACAGTGAGTTTCCCCATTGTAATTTCAAGGAGAATTGGATAGAGTCACATGATGGAAAAATGGGTGAAAAAATTATCAACATGTGACCACTACCAGGAAAGTATTTGACAAAAATTTGTAGTTTTAAATACTGGTAACATATCAATTTTCCACCTCTGAAAAGTTGTAATTTTTTAAACTAAGAATAATATTTTTCACTTTGACTTGAAGAATATTAAAATTTTAATTGAAAGTTGAATAATTATATTTAAAAAAAAGTCCTACCTAAGTACTGAACCTTATGTAGTCAGTAAACTTAGTGTAATTTTATAACTGATAACTTTTTTTTTTTAATCAATTTGCAAAAATGCCCAATATTTTTTAACATATATTTACACAATGTGTTAATGTATATTCACTGCTGTTATTTGTGATTAAAAAAATTTGAAACTATGTAAAAAACTAAGAACTTCATTAATTACATTTTAAATAAACACAAATATCTTTACTGAAATTCTGCAAAAGCATTCCAGCTATGGCAAAAACCATCACCTATGCTTACATGATGTTGAAGTGTGACAGCTATTTCCTCTCTTGTTTGATTTCTCGGCATAAGCAGGCAGTGCGTCTTTGGTCAGTGTTTCTATTTTGGCTCAACAAATAACGTGTATTAAGCCCAATAGAAACAATGACCAAAAGCAGTGCTGCCTGCTCAAACTGAGAATCAAACAAGAAAAGAAACCGCCTGTGCACTGGAGCATTATTTAGGTACTGCAATGGCTGGAGCCCTAACCAAAAAGCTTCTGCTGAACATAATTTACAGTATTTATGTTTATTTAAAATGAAAAAAAAAAAAAAGGAAGTGTGTTGAATGTGTTTATATAGTGTTTTAAATTGTGCGTGATGCTTAAAATGTATTGTTAATTTGGGGACAAAGTGTTGCACTGCAAAACACTACTGTAAGAACATATTTTTTTCACAACACATTTTACAACACTATTTTTAGAACACATTTCTAAATAGCAACACTTTTCTAACATATTCAAAACACTATTGCAACACAATAAAGTGTTGTGATTGTGTTTCTTAGGAAGTGTTCTAGATAAAAACGCCATAAAAGTGTTGTTAATTTGAGGACAAAAATTGTTCTTAAATGTGTTATTTTTGTGCGTGAGCGTTTGCAGTGCGCATACAAAGTATTTTAGTATGATAGGGGTTGTGATTTAGGTCTTGTTAATATTAAACCGTAACTTAGAATTGTTTCTTATTATGTTCAAAAATAAGAATATTTAAAAATCAACATGTTATTAATATTTATTATTTTTATTATTTTTATTTGCAATTGAAGTATTTGTAACTTTCAATGCTTTTCCTCTTTTTTTGTTTTTGTTCAGAGTTCCGTTATTTTTACTTATTTATTTATTTGTAGAATGCTTTAAAACTGATATATGTTATTCAAGGTAGCTATGGCACGTTTTCTATTAAAAATGATGTAAATAACGCAAATCTCCGACAAAATAATAATAATAACAATACAAAAGCATAAAATTCTAACGGAATAATTATCTTATTTTACATTTTGTGTCCATTTCAAATTATGGATATTAATTTTTATTAAATATTTTATTATAGTAAAGTGTTGTAATTATGACGTCCCAATCTAAAACAGAGAATCTGACACCTGTATTGCATTCGCTGTAAAATTAAAACTATTATAATTCGTATTCATTATTATTATTATTATTAATTTAGTGAAAGTCTAGGTGAAATGGATTCTGTGAGAATCTTTTCAAGGGGTCCTAATCCATATTAACGTGTGTTTTGGAGAAAACGATGGAAAACTCAGAGTGCTAGGCTGACGAGTGCTGCCTTGAATCGAACCAAACACTTCTCATAGCTTAGAGAGTAAAATCTTTTGGTTAGTGGTATAGGGCTGCCATTCAAGAAAATGTGTTAATTAAATTAGTAATTCAATGAAAAAGGAATAAGCGAATTTTTACTTTGTATATTTATACTGTGCTTCGAAAGGAAAATTCGCAGTGTGCTGTTATGTCGTATGTATAAATCTTTGTCACAAAAATTGCGCCAAATGGGTGCAAGTTTATGCGGATCCTGGAAAAGGGGCACCCGGAAAAAAGGGCACCTGGGAAAAAAAAGGGCACTTTTTCAATTCGCAAATTAAGAAAAGTGCCCTTTTTTCCGGATCGCGGAAAAAAAAGATACCGGAGGAAAGGGCACTTTTCTTAATTGTTACTTGTAAAATACTTCTAAATACGAACAATAGCAAAAATTTTTTGTTTTTATGAGAGGAAGAGGGGGGAGAGAAATCTGGTTCAGATTACATTTGGGAGTCCTTTTCTTAACAGGTCGCACTATGATTTCATTTTCTTATAATTTTTTATGATGGCAGTATAGGACGAAATTTCCTATAAATGTACAAAATGAGAGTTATTTTTAATGAATGATTGTAAAATTAATTATTGATAATAGTAGGTAACTAGATAAAAGTTTGTGTGCGTGTAGGAACATCGCTTTCCTTCTGGAGGGAACCCCAAACCCCCTCCCAGGGGCTGTGTATTTTTAATATGGGTAACATTCAAAAGAAATCGGCAACACCTTTAAAACAAATAGTCAAACTATAGATTTGGGATAATTTGAAACAAAACTGTCGCATTTTTCATTTTTAATTGAAGGAAAAAAAAAAAAAAACTTTTCTTTTGATGTCAGCACAAGTTGACTTTCATTCGGAATTTAATGTTTTACTTCTCTGCATTAAAATCGTCTGCATTCATCATGGAAAGTAATTTTAATAAATAATAATTTAATAAATATTTTGGTGCTGCTTGAATTTTTATAAGATAATATATAGAAGAATGTATTGTGTGGCCACGAAAATACTAAATTTTTTATTTCATATGCATGCATACAGTAAAACTTCTATAATGCGGAACGTGCATAAAACAGAAATGTAATGAATACAAACTTTGTAAGCAATGCTATAAATTGCAAAACTCACAAAAATTGTTTCAAATCAAAATAATTGAACATAACTGTTCATCAGGAGAAGTAAAGTAGGCGTACGAATACAATATGAAAGTGCCAACCCACACAGTTTTTGAAAATTATAATGTTGTTTAACACGTTAATCGCCACGATAATATCAGAAAAATTTTCACATGGGTCATGGTAACTTTATTAGATAATTTAGTTAAAAATGTAACAAGGAAACTTAATGTATCACAGAAAAAAAAAAAAAAATTTGCCAAAATTCCCGGAAAAACACTATTTTTTATGTCACACATATATGACTGACATGGCCCTATATTAAAACTTATTTTCTCGACAAGCCGTGTCAGTCTTATATGTCTGACGCATCCAAACAACATACAACATGTCAGTGGCGGATCCAGAACAAAATTCCCGGAAAAACACTATTTTTTATGTCACACATATATGACTGACATGGCCCTATATTAAAACTTATTTTCTCGACAAGCCGTGTCAGTCTTATATGTCTGACGCATCCAAACAACATACAACAAGTCAGTGGCGGATCCAGAACTTGACTTTTGGGGGGGGGGCTAAGATTTTTCAAAGTGTTATTCTAGACCAATAAAAAATTTACAATTGCAATATTCAATTGTGAATGTCAGTGGTTTTTTTATTTTGGGGGGGGGGGGGCTGCAGCCCCCTAGCCCCCCCCCCCTAAATCCGCCACTGCAACAAGTATTAACCTGTTGTTTTGAACACAGTGTTGAATGCATTGTGTAGGAATCAGTGGTACGTGTGTAAGATCGAGACTATAGAACGTCTCCACAGTCCGTTTGAATTTCAGCTGAATCCAGCAAGCTAAAGTTGGGACGGTCAAATCGCTTCGTCCCCAGTGACTCAAAATGTATTTTTTCAACTGACACAATATACCATTATATAACTATGTTTATTTGATTTTATTGTTTGTAGTAAGCCCCCAAAATTTATTTTTTTGAACTGAAATAATATACTATTATAACTATATTTATTTCATTTTATTGTTTGTAGTAAGCCAAGAAATTTTCAGGTTTTGTTCCTGATAGGCCAAGCTTTCGAAACATAATGCAAATGTATTGTTTGCGTCGGACATCTGTGATTGACGTGGCCTTCTACCAAATCGCGTACGTCAGACATATATGTCTGACATGGCTCATGTAGAACTTCTTAGCGTCAGGCACATATGACTGACATGGCGATTAACGTGTTAATATTTATACATATATCGAATTCGATTCTTCATATAGATTTTTAGTTCCCCATCATACTATACGTATGGGGAACTTACAGTCGGCTGCAAAATTATTCGAGCACTACCAATAATCCTTGCCAAAAAAAAGTACACTTAATACAGCTTTGTTAAATAAATCCTTGTCGAGTCATGTTCTTAATCAGTCTAAGAACATGATTCGACAAGGATTTACTTAGCAAAACCGTCTTAAGTGTACTTTTTAAATATAGGAATTATTGGCTAGTGCTCGAATAATTTTGCAGCCGACTGTAGGTAATCGTGAAAATATTCGACCTCGGTTTTTTAACTTTTCTACACGTTATCAGGTGTGAGGAATCCGAAAATGACAAAATTTCTATGGTGTCTGTCTGTAGGGTGTCTGTTAGTCTGTTAGTGGGTTAGTGTGTTAGTCCGTTAGTTTGTTAGTCTGTGTACACGATATCTCAAGAACAAATTGTCGCAGAGAGGTCAGATCAGTTTTAAAATATTACTTTCGACACTGTCAAGAACCCTATTAATTTGCAACATTCGAATTTAAAAACTTCGTCAGTTATTAGAAATATACGATTTTCTTAAGATGGGAGAATAGGACAAAAATTCACTTAAACGGGCATTAAATGGAAACTTTTTACTATAAAAATGTCAGACCAGTTTTAAAATATGAGTTTTGATGCCGGAATGAACATCAGTAACTATAAATGTGCTACTTTGAAAATTTCGCAAGTTATTGGAAATTCACAAATTTCTTAACATGGCAGTATGGGGTAAAATTTCACATAAACGTTAATTTTGAGAGAAATTTCCATCGTAAAGATGTCAGACTACTTTTGAAATATTATTTAGGACACTGGCATGAGAATATTAATGATAATGAATTTTCAATATAAAGATTTCGTAAGTTATTGGAAATTTACGAAGTTTTTGACATGGCAGAAGAGAGCAAAATTTCACATAAACGTCAATCGCGAGGGCTATTTCCATGGTAAAGATGTCATATAAATATGCACTTTGGGGATTATTGCAATGGAAATAGTAGCATGAAAATAAACTACGAAATTGACCCCAATAAAATAAATTAAAAGATTAGAATAAGACAAATATATCGAACTGAACGGTGGGTAGCCTATTAGGTGGGCATTTTGTTCTGTCACTGTGTCAAGCTATTGCTCAAATTCATTTCTCTTAACATGAATATAATATGTTTTGTACTAGAAATTTATGAGAACACACATATAATGGGGAACTGAGCAGAGTCCACCTATGCTAACTAGGTTTTTTTTTTTTTTTTTTTTTTTTAATAATACGTAAACATGTATTGAAGTTTTCATTTTTAAAAATAGCTCGCAAAGTAGTATTATAATATGAATAAGTCTATCGTAATTAGAAATTGTATTTTTTTTTCCTTTTCTTTAAAAGAAAATAATAATAATAATAATAATTTTGCCAATTAGGTTTCCAATTTTGCAGTTTATTATGATTTGAAAATACATAATAATTTATGTAAAAAAAGTTTAGCAAGTTTGCCAACAAGGTTTATATTTTTGCGAGTCTACCAGTATCATCCGTGGGGAACCTTTCTAAGGGATCCCAGTAGAAATCCCGTGATTTTGAAGATAACCACGGGAAATTACTAATGACTAGGCCGATAAGTGCGACCTCGAATCGAACCCGTCACATCTCGTCTAACAACATCGATGGCAAAACCTCTCGAGCATTTGCACTACCAAAATCAATCAAAAAATAAATAACTGACTTTTTCTTTTAAAATATGAAATTGCGCTCCTTAGCAACGGTTATTGCATTAATCCCTTAAAATTTCTTTCACAAGTTTTTGTTCAATTTTATTTTTAATATATTATTTTTTATTTTTTTAACTTGATATAAAATAATACAAAATGAAGAACCGCAGTAAAAACAAAAACTGTTTTAATTTTGTGTTTTCTTTTTCTATTGAAATAAATAGACCTCACGTTCTAATAATACAATAATAATGCTGTTTTTTTTTTTTTTTTTTTTTTTTTTTTTACCTAAAAGTATAGTAAATAAAAATCATCAATTAGGATTATATATTATTTAGCCTCATATATATTTTACAGTATATATAAACACACAGACACACACATTATATAATTGTGTGTGTGTGTGTGTTGGGAGGTAAAGAATTTAAATATATATATACATATTCTTTGCCAATTGAAGAACATGAAATGAGTTAGAAATATCAGTATATTAATTGAGGTTGATCTTTAATTAAACAGTTAAAAATGATTAAATAAATAAATATGCATGCTCTTTTTAATTTAATTATATTATTTCCCCCCATTTGAGAATTACATTTAAAACACTTTGTACTGCATATTATTATTTAACAAATCTGTAATTAAAACCCGAATAAACTACTACGTCAGAAACGCCAAAGAAAAATTTTGGAAAAGCATACAGCTGTTTCGGTAGCCTAAAGCGTACCGTCTTCAGTGCATAAAGGATTCTGAATCAGGAGAAGTGCTCATATATATAGGAGAGGGGCCGGATTTAGTTCAACCAATAGGATTACGGGAAAGGTAGGGAGAGTGGCCAATGGAAATTTAGGAAAGTTAGCTGTGTAAACAGTAGAAAAATTAAGAAAATGTGGACTGAATATAAAATTTCCAACAGTCAGACAAATAGGGAACAACGAAATCACAATTTACAAGGTTTTTAAAAATTTTATAAATATGAAAAACTTCAAAGAAATCGAGTTTATTAATGGATTTAGGTCTGCAAATTATTTTAGCTGAATTAAATTTAAAATTATGATTTTAATCCCAGCAATGTTTAGAAATAGCCGATTTATTTGTTTCTTGTTTGCGGACGTAATTCATATGTTCTTTTAGACGAAATTTAAGACTCCGTTTAGTTTTGCCAATATATGATAAACCACACTGACAGGAAATACTATAAATGCCCCAAGAATTATGCATATCAATGGGATCTTTTAACTGAGAAAAGGTAAGTTTATTGGAAGGCGAAAATATTATTTTTAAATCATATTGTTAGAGAATTTTAGCTATGGTTTGACTGGATTTAGGAAAATAGGGTAAGACAATACTGATATTAGAAGAGACTGATTTATTAGACGAAATACGAGGGAGTTGTAATTTTTGGATAGCTTTGTCTATAATGGAAGGGTCATAACCTCTGTCAATTGCAATGGCTTTCAGGTATTTAATTTCAGAGTTTAATAAATTAGGATTTGAACAAATATTAAGTGCACGGTTTACAAAAGTATAGAAAGCAGCCATTTTTTGGTTAGGTGGGTGACATGAACGCGCATGGGGAGGAAGGGCGACAGCAAATCCATTTACAGTGCGAGAGACGGGTGGGGGGGGGGGTATCAAGAAATGGAAGGGAGCCATTATTTTCAATTTCATATGTAAATTGTATATTATTGTCAATTGAATTTAACGTTTCTAAGACATGGGCAATATTGTGAAGAGATATGTCGATAAGCGTGAAGGTGTCTTCAACGTAACGGGTCTAAAAAGGAAAAGATATATTTTTTAAAAGCTTGCTTTCGAAATAGTGCATGTAAATATCTGCGAGAATTGGGGAGAGAGGGGAACCCATGGCTAAACCTTCAGACTGACGATAGAATTTATTTTGGAAAGAAAAAGTGGTTTGTGATAAACAAATGCGGGTAAGAGAGATTAATTCTTGTATTTCAAAAGATGTGAAATGAAACTCTTTTAATCTATTTTCGAGACAGCAGAGGGTGCCACTTATTGGAACATTAGTGAAAAGAATAATAAATTCTAAAATAAATTCTATCGTCAGTCTGGAGGTTTAGCCATGGGTTCCCGTCTGTCCCCAATTCTCGCAGATATTTATATGCACTATTTCCAAAGAAAGCTTTTTAAGAAAATATCTTTTCCTTTTTGGACCCGTTACGTTGACGACACCTTCACGCTTATCGACATATCTCATCACAATATTGACCATGTCTCAGAAACTTTAAATTCAATTGACAATAATATCCAATTTACATATGAAATTGAAAATAATGGCTCCCTTCCATTTCTTGATACCCTCGTCTCTCGCACTGTAAATGGATTTTCAACCACCGTCTATCGAAAAAATTTTGCTGTCTCCCTTCCTCCCCATGCGCGTTCATGTCATCCATCTAACCAAAAAATGGCTGCTTTCTATACTTTTGTAAACCGTGCACTTAATATTTTTTCAAATCCTAATTTATTAAAATCTGAAATTAAATACCTGAAAGCCACTGCAATTGACAGAGGTTATCAGCCTTCCATTATAGACAAAGCTATCCAAAAATTACAACTCCCTCGTATTTCGTCTACTAAATCAGTCTCTTCTAATATCAGTATTGTCTTACCCTATTTTCCTAAATCCAGTCAAACCATAGCTAAAATTCTCAAACAATATGATTTTAAAATAATATTTTCGCCTTCCAATAAACTCACCTTTTCTCAGTTAAAAGATCCCATTGATATGCGTAATTCTTGGGGCATTTATTTTGTTTCCCGTCAGTGTGGATTATCATATATTGGCCAAACTAAACGCCGTCTTAAATTTCGTCTAAAAGAACATATGAATTACGTCCGCAAACAAGAAACCAATAAATCGGCTATTTCTAAACATTGCTGGGAGGAAAATCATAATTTTAAATTTAATTCAGCTAAAATAATTTGCAGACCTAAATCCATTCATGAACTCGATTTCTTTGAAGCTTTTCATATTTATAAAATTTTTAAACACTTGTAAATTGTGATTTCGCTGTTCCCTATTTGTCTGACTGTTGGAAATTTTATATTCAGTCCACATTTTCTTAATTTTTCTACTGTTTACAAAGCTAACTTTCCTAAATTCCTATTGGCAACTCTTCCTACCTTTCCCGTAATCCTATTGGTTGAACTAAATCCGACCCCTCTCCTATATATATGAGCACTTCTCCTGATTCAGAATTCTTTTTGCACTGAAGACGGTACGCTTTAGGCTACTGAAACAGCTGTATGCTTTTCCAAAATTTTTCTTTGGCGTTTCTGACGTAGTAGTTTATTCGGGTTTTAATATTTCAACGCCAAGTCTCCTATTATTAAATCTGTAATTATTTAAACACAAACCAATATATGTATAAAACGGCGATTTGTTTAAATTATATCAATGTAAAAATACAAATAAGAAAATTAAGAAGAAATAGTAAATTCTTGTGAATTAATTACTTTTACCCCCAATGTAAGCTGAAAAACGTAAAAAAGTTTATAACTTTTTTCAAAGTAAAAGAAAGAAAAAAGTTTATTAACCTCTTCACTACGATTCCGCCCGATCCCGGCTTTGTAGGTTAGCTACGGATACGGCCGGAATGAGGCGGATCGTAGAAAAATAGGGGTGTTGGGAAGTTCAACAGATGGGGGTCATTCTGTCGCGAAAGGAAGGTCTTTGATGAGGCGATCGCTTTGTCCGAATGACATTGATGAAAAGCTTTCTTATCATTTGTGTGTACAACAATTTAAGATACTGGGTGAACATGGTATGATATTCATTTCTAAGTGAAGTGGTTTTTCTCTTTTATTTTGAGTTCTTGAAAACAACTGCAAGTTAACCTCTTCACTACGATTCCGCCCGATCCCGGCTTTGTAGGTTAGCTACGGATACGGCCGGAATGAGGCGGATCGTAGAAAAATAGGGGTGTTGGGAAGTTCAACAGATGGGGGTCATTCTGTCGCGAAAGGAAGGTCTTTGATGAGGCGATCGCTTTGTCCGAATGACATTGATGAAAAGCTTTCTTATCATTTGTGTGTACAACAATTTAAGATACTGGGTGAACATGGTATGATATTCATTTCTAAGTGAAGTGGTTTTTCTCTTTTATTTTGAGTTCTTGAAAACAACTGCAAGTTAAAATTTTACTATACTTTTATTTAAGTAATATATTACATAAATCCGTTGTAACGTGAGAAAAGTGGTACCTTTCTGTTTATCAAATAAACTACAATATTTTTTAAAATGATTTATTTTATTTTATTTTTTCATAAAAATGAACAGCACGATTTTTTACAAAAAAAAAAAAAAAAAAAAAATGTAAATTTCTAATTTAAGGAAAATTTCCATGCATTTTTAAATGTAAAAGTGAAAATTCTCAGTTTGGATGAATGAAAATGAATATTTCAAATAATAATCTATATAAATAAAGAGAAGTATTTATATGTCTTTATGTGTGTCTGTCTGCGCTCTGGTGCTCACACTACCGATCGCAGAGCTACAAAATTTCGCATATGGGTACCTGAGATCCTGTAGGTGTGCACCTCACCAATATTTTTTCGAATTTCGAATCTGAATTTTTTTTTTATTAATTTTTTTAGTTTTAAATATTGGCTTCTATTTCTCATTTTTCATAAATTTATTCTTCCATTGAAATCGTCTGCGTATCTTAGCAACAGTTATTACGCTATTTATTTTTACTGAATACATTCATTTGACGGCAGAATCTTTTTTCTTTTTTTCCTTTTCTTTAAATTTATTATATTTATTGAAAATCAAATGATAATGCTGTAGAAAAAATTAATATATTATATTAAAAATTTAAAAAAGTATTGGTAACAGAATTTTTTATGCCTAATTATTATAGTAAAGCAACTTTTTATTTTATTCCTTTAAAAGAAAAATCTTTTATTATTATTATTATTTATGGTATTTATCAGGGGAAAAAATGTAGTATATATTAGAAAATAGTAAAGTAATTAAAATTATATATTTAATTATTTTTTAAAGAAAATCGACTTATTATTATTATTATTATTATTATATTAGTCGGAATCAAATTGTAATATAGTGTAAATTCCGAGGGCTATAAAATACATGGTTCGAAAATTAAACTATTTAATAGTTGCTGAGATACAGTTATTTTATAATCGTAGTTCTTAAATAATAATTCACCTGTCGTCAATAAATATCCAAATTGAAATGCCAAGGGAAGAACTTTCTGCAGGCAGTAAGAGCCCCGACCTGATGGAGTGCGGACGGGAAAAGTGCTGCCGTAGGCAACGGGTGCCCGAAGCTTGGTTTAGAGCGATTTCAGCATTTTTTTTTTTTTTTAAGTTTTTATTTATATGTGATGTAAAAAATAAATATTAATCCAATTCTTTTGAAAATTCATTTAAATATAGCGCCCAGCTAAGCGGGTATAGCCCACTAGTTTTAAATGTGGCAGGGGTGTAAACAAAGTTTTTCCAAATAGATTCATAAAAACTATCCGATTTTTAAATATTTAATTAAATGAGCTGATAACATAGTACGCAAATATCTCTTATTTTTGCAAATATGAATGAAAGCGAGTTTTCTTGCAAATATGTTAGAAATGTTTCTGTTATTGAGTGAAAAGAAGAGAAATATTAATAATAAAAATTAAAATAAACAGAGAAAGAGAACAAGAATGTATTTATTTCATATTTTTTAATTTTATCAACTATTTCTAGATTTAAAAGTGCATATCTGTTTTTCATATAGTACTATACACATTGAAACAAAATGAAATCATATTAGCTTTTTATTTATAAATAAATAAATAAACAAATAATATAATTTAATTTAAGCTCTCTGTGTGTTCTGAAGGTTATAATTGAGCATAAATTAGGCAGAGATGTACGAATTTCGGTTATTTTCTTTGTTTATATATATATGTGTGTGTGTGTGTGTGTGTATATGCATATAAAAACTCGGATTGAAATTATATTTATATATTTTCGTTTAGTTTCAAGTTAAAGACGTTTCTAAAAACGAACTGGCCATTTTCTACGCATTTACAAAGTGATTTAATTTGTAAATGCATAAAATTTGCAAATAATCTCAACTCATTCAACTGCAGAGAAACAATTTATTTAATTTTATTATTTATTTATTTATTTTTATTTTATTGCAAAGAAACACTGCTTTTTTTTTTTTCAATAATTTCACTTTTTGTACAAAAGCGCATATATTTTATTTTTTATTTATTTAACAATGACAATGCATTTAAAATGACATTTTGTATTATCATTTAAGTGTTTCAAATTTTAATAAGTAACCATTTTACAATGAGTTCCAGTAATTCATATTACTTATTTCGAAGACTAATAGTTTTTGTATGGCCTTTTAAAACAGACCTAACAGAAAAACACCACTAACCTAAAATACAGTTTGGACTTGAATCAAAATCACAGTAACAAATAAATAAATAAATAATAATAATAATAAAACATTTCAGAATTTTTTAGTGTAATTTTATAAATCTTTTTTATCAGCTATAGATTGATTCCTGTAACCCCATAAAAAGAATGTATATTGTATATTTCTCTTATTAGGTAAATAAGGATTAATGAATATATAATATAATGAATAAACAACGCTATTTTATATTCTTAAGTTTACTTTTGTTTTTAAACAACTAAGGATATGCATTATTAGTATAAGGGACTTCATAATATTTATATATATATATACGCACTCAGAAGTCCACTTTAAATTTCAAGCATAGTAAATTTTTAATATTAAAATATGAAATAAAAGCAGAGTATTGTAGATCTTAGATATACAGATACATGTTCGTACCTGGGGGGCACATATCCTTGGCGCTATCGGCGGATTGTTTGAAAGTTGGGGTGTTGAGAATTCAAAGAGATAAGGATTGTCTTGTCTCCAGGGAAATTTCTTTGGTCAGCTGACCGCTTTATTCCAAGAACAGTGAGGAAATACTGCCTATGGGTTTATAAATACTTCTCATACAAACACTTTGAAAGACATTTTTTCCAGAGAAAAATTTATTTTTTCGTTTTATTTGAGAGAACTAGAACTTCAGCATTACTAGTTAACATTTTACGCTAAGAGTTGTATTTTTTACTTGAATTCATTTCAGTATGAGTAAAAGAAAAAGAAATTTAACCCAGTTAGAAATAAATGAGATATTATTTGCATCAGATGATAGTGAAAGTGATTTGTCAAGTGAAGATGATGGATGGAAAGAAGCTAATGGAAATTGCTCCTTCATTCCCGATCCAGGTTCTGAAGAAGAAATTTTTGAAGACGAAATTGAAAAAAAGGAAAATGAATACTTTTTGGAAAATGAGGTACCTGGGAATGATAACTACGAATTAAATGCAGAAGAAAATGCAAATGAAACAAATACTAATGAAAATAAAGAGAATGAAAAGAACTGTGACATTGATACATTTAAATGGTCGGAAACTATCCAGAATGAATTAATTACTGACAAATCAGAAAGGGCTTCTGGAGGTCCAAATCATGATTTACCTGTAGGATCCAATCCTGAAAATTATTTAAAGTTGCTATTTACAGACGAAATGTGCGAAATTATCAGGAAAAATACAAATGATTATGCTGATTATACAAAGGAACTCATGAAAGACATTTATGAGCCAGCTGGGACCAAGAAATGGAAATGGACTCCTATAGAACATATTCAGGAGTTATGGAACTTTTTTTCCATTATTCTTATTATGGGCATTTCAAAACTACCGAGATTGAGTGATTATTGGTCCTCAAATAGCATGTTAGGAAACAAAAAAGTTAAAGAAATTATGGCAAGGGACAGATTCCTCCTAATTTATAAATTTTTTCATCTTTCCGATCGAAGAAATGAATTTCCACAAAATCATGAAAAATACTACATGATGCAAAAAGTTGACCCCTTTATGAATGATCTTAGAGAAAACTTCAAAAAGAAATTTAAGCCCTATGCTGATTTGTCCATTGATGAAGCAATGGTAAAATATAAGGGCCGATTAGGAATCGTTCAGTATATGCCAAAAAAACCAGTAAAACGAGGCATAAAAGCTTGGATGATGTGTACATCATTCCTTGGATACATATATGATTTCGAAATATATTGCGGAAAAAAAGACCAAATACGACGCTCTAATCATGGTCTTGGTTATGATGTTGTGATGCATCTATCAAATTCTCTTCAGAGTGGTCACTGTTTATATTTCGATAGATTTTTTACGTCAAGTGTGTTATTGAAACATTTATGGGAAAAGGGAATTTCAGCAAGTGGAACTGTAATGACGAATCGCAGAAATCTCCCACCGAATATAAACAAAGTTAAATTAAAGAAAACAGGTGAATTTAAAGCATATCAATGCACCGAATTTCCTCATCTGACATGTACCATATGGAAAGATAAAAAAGAAATTCATATGCTCTCAAATCATATCAAATTCAGCGAAACATCCGTAAAACGCAGAATTGGAGGAGTTATAAACAATGTCCCATGCCCTCTTGTATTTGCGGAATACAATAAAAAAATGGGGGGAGTAGACACTGCAGATCAAAATAGAAAATATTATGATATGGCAAGAAAATCCAAAAAATGGTGGCTTTATTTATTTTGGTTTTTTTTTAACAGTGCAATAAACAATGCATTTATTATATATTCTACGTCGAATTTTCCACTAGAGAAAAGGCCACGAACTTTGTTAGATTTCAGGATGGAATTAATCGAACTTCTATCTAGAAAAAATCAAATGTCGAAAAAGGTGAAAGTACTCAATGCATCAAAACATTACAGAGTGAAGATTGCCGGACGTAAAAAAACATGCATACGATGCAGACAATTAAAAGTTAAAACTGTTAGTAACAGGCAAGTTGAAAGTTCATTTATGTGTGAAATGTGCCAAGTTTGCTTGTGTGTTGAGTGTTTTGGTCCTTATCACGAAGCTATTTTTTCATAAAAGTGTCAAGGTGACTAAAATATTTTATTACTTTTTTTCTTTTAAAACGTTTTAGCACCTGTTTTATAATTTTATACCTATAATCAGTAGTATATGCAGTTGGCGTAAACACGTTTTTCATAATATTAGGCAGAATAATAAGTACAAAACTTTGAATAAACACCCATAAACTGCAAAAATTTCTCAGCAGTTGTTTCGGATCGAAATAAAACACAACCCTTCGTCAGGCGAACTAATCGGCAGGAGAACTGCAAACAAAGGTATACTCGTGCCAATTTTGTTCGCCTGATAAAGGGTTGTGTTTTACTCGAAACAATTTTTGTGAGATTCTTGCATTTTTTAAAGTTTATTCAAAGTTTTATACTTATTACTTTTAAAGCCAGTGTTATTATTATTATTTTTTTTATGTATATGTATATATTTTATATTTGTTGCATAATTGGGCAAGATACCGCAATTTGAGCCTAAAATTTAGGCGTAGAAACACAGTGCATTACCTTATAAAATTATACAACAGAACTGTATAAAAACAAATATGCATAATATATATGCATAATATATATGTGTGTGTGTGTGTGTGTGTGTGTGTGTATTTTTTACTATTCAATGTTTTATATTTAAAATTCTGCCATTTCCTCCTGTTAACAATTAATTTTACTGTAACAAAAATTTATGTTCAATAGGCAGTTATATCTAATCCTTCAACAAAGACAAACTAAGCTAACTTTAAACCAAATATTATTAAGAAGAATATCATTGATTTGGTTTGCTTTGTTTAAATTTCTCATTACATTTCTATTGATATAAATTTCGTTATTACAGTCATAATTCTGTGATTAAAAGTTTTTTTTTTTTTTCTTAAAGAAATTCATAATAAGGATGACGAATTCTTAAATGTCTAATTATAGTATTTAATTAGATAATATTTATTCAGATATAGTAGCAAAGTGCATGTACTGTAAAATTTGTAAGATATAATTATTGTTATTATTATTATTATTTATTGTATTGCCTAACACCTTGGTTACTTTGAAAATGTATTCTACTCATTTCGTTATTATTTAATTGATATGATTTTTCTAAGCTTTTAAAAAATGCTTATTTATAAAAGAATTTTGCGTTTATTGGGAAAAAAAAAAAAAAAAAAAAATCCTTTATAAGGTATGCATTTTAATTTCCGTGTTCTTTAGATATTCAGATCAATTCGAAAAATAATATACCGAAGGAATGTGTTTTTCTCCACTTAAAACTATCTTTAATTCCTTCTGGTTGAGGAAGAAGGTAAATTCCCTAAACTGGTTTTAAAATGCAAAATTCTGTACTTTTTGACTCATTCACGAAGTAAAATTCATTTCTAATATAATAATATTTTTAGATCTCCTGTAAAAGACGAGGTAAGATATTTTCAGAATGCCGTAATGATAGGATATTAATAACAGGACAAGTATATGTTAAATTAAATATGAGGAAAGTAAAATGCATCGTTAATTATTTTGTTTTCAAGCATGTACGAAAGTGCTTCTGTGGAGATATCAGAAAAATTCTCTTTGCTATGCGGAGGAAAACAAAGGGGCAGAAAATTCACAAATATATCTTTTTTTTTTTTTTTTTTTTTTTTTTTTTAAATAATGTTATATTATATATATAATGAATACCTTTTCAAGCATTGCATATGATGTATCACACGAAGAAAAGAAAAAGTCAAACCCTATATGTATAAAATTCTTTGCAGATTAAAAAAAAAAAAAAAAAAAAAAAAAAGTAGTGCCTATTTAATTCTGTGTCTATTTGTAAATAAAGTGAGAAAAAAATGAATGTATATTATTTTTTCTAATCTATATATATATGTGCAGTGATTTCTTGTCTTCCGAAATAAATTTATCCAGATATCAAAATAAATAATAAAACTCCCCTTTCATAACTCCACGCATATATATGTTTGTGTGTACATATGGCTGTGTACATAATGTTTGTGTGTTCATGTACAAATAACTAGGCATAATATGTATATATTGTCAAATTTTCTTGTTCGTCTGTAAAGAATTATATATATATATATATATATTTTACACACATTTTAAAATTTGTGTTCATTTATTTTTAGCTATTCTAATAAAAGACGTTTTTAAACTAAAATTAGCTTGTTTCTGTTCCATTTACTGAACCATTTTACTCATAAATGCTTAAAATTTGTAAAGAATCTTATTCAACTGTTGAGAAATTTAATAGGACCTTTCTTTTTGTAGATTGGTTAAAATATCACATAATAAATTTGTAAAAAACACTATAAATTCCAAAAGAAACGCATCAGTTGTATCCGGTTGAATTAATTTAGCAAATTTTCGTCAGATATGAAGCAAGTCAGCACAAATGCAGCTCGAAGAAAAGCAGGTTTAATTCCCCCTTTATTGTGTTTTACATATAACCTTTCAATTATAAAAAAGTACTACAGAACTGGTTTTTAAAAAATAATTAGTAAAATACTTTGAAAAAACACCATAAAGTGCTAGAGCTCGCAACAAATGTTTCAGATCAAAAGAAAACACAACCCTTCATCAGGCAAACAAAAATTAAGGGAAAAAAAAAAGGAATGAAAAACGATATTAGTTTTTATCGTTTGAGTAGTAATACCTGTAAACTTCAAAACTTTTATTTACTTGTGATAAATTATCCAGGAAGGACATGAAACAAAAAAAAAAAAAAAAAAAAAAAAAAAAAAAAAAAAAAACGCAAAGAAAGAAAAGAATATTTATTTACTTTATTTATTATTATTATTACTACTTACTTTATATATATATATATATATATATATATATATGTGTGTGTGTGTGTGTGTGTGTGTGTGTGTGTGTGTGTGTGTGTGTATCAACGGTTATATATGTTATATATAATTTAAACGCATTTAAATCAGATATAAACTAATTGCAAAAATACATTGAAACTAAATTGTATTTATAAATCACAAAAGCTATTTTTATTAATTCTGTCAACGCTTTTCACATTTTGTGTATGACTAATTAAATATTTGTGAGAGAAATGTATTCTGCAATCAAGAGTAATTGCACACTTTAATATTTTTGATTAATTTATTATAAATACAAGTTAACATACCCTAACCAATATTATTACTGTTATTATTATTACTATTGAATTTTTGGTCAAAAATAAAATATTTTCCCTTGAATATGTTTATAAACAATCTTAAAAGCAGAATGTTACCACTGTAATCTAAAATATAATTTAGACTTGAATCAAAAATAAATATGATAAATGAAAATAAATAAATAAATAAAGTTTTTGATTTTTGAATCTTACATTTACAAAATGCAATTTATATATTTTATTAGAACCAATGTGATAACGTTAATTTACAATAGCATTCCTTTTTTATTTTAATTTCGCTTTTAAATAACTAACGATGTATGTTATTAATAAATAATTTTGAAATATCTTCTAATAAAAGAGGGAAAAAAAGCGTAAATTATCAGTGTTCTAAATGACTTGCTCCGCTCACACTGTACCAATTTGACATCGTGATGTGGGGCGTATAGATCAAATTGACAGTTCCGACACGCCTCTCTCACTTTCTTTCTTAG
>CAWVNO010002510.1:92500-136742 GCA_963930645.1 Salticus scenicus | reverse complement strand
TTACACGTTTTAAGGCCTCCTGAGTCCAAAAAAGTAGTTTGTTGGTTTAAATGGATCCACAGAGTGAAAAGCAGAGTCTTTTACACAATCACAACATTTAATAATATAGAAAAGAAGAATAACATAAGCTGGCATTTCTTACCGCACGCTTAGCAAAGCTTTCTCGTACAGACTCATATAAACCTCTCTCTCTCAGAGAAGCGAAGATGCGCTGTTGATTACGTAATACAGTTACGTCACATCTGACGTCATGACAGGTGTTCGCTAGTTAACAGATGATAGAGGAAACATGCATTGAAATCCAACATTTCCCCCTTTTTCAATAAATGTTTCGAAAATAAAACATATTTATGCATTATAATAGCAGATTAAAAATTACAGAAAATTATTTTTATGCAAAAGTGACTTAAAATGAGAAAAGTGTTAGTAAAGAAATATAATTATAAGCAAATAATTATGGTTAATATAACAAAATATAATACGTAAAATATAAGCAGTTAATTTCTTAATGAAAACACAGTTTAAATATATATATATATTTTTTTTTAAGTTCATCAGTCCTAAGTATTAAGTCCTATCATATCACAACATTTTTCATGTTTATATGCATTTAAACTTTTTGTTAAAATATCTGCAGGTTGTTCATCTGATGAAATATATTTAATGTCTATTAGTTTATTATTGTAAACTTCTCGCACAAAATGATGACGAATGTCAATGTGCTTAGAGCGATTGTGATAAACAGGATTTTTTACTAATCTCAGTGCGGATTGATTGTCGCACATGATTGCAGTCGGACTTGATACAATTTCAGGATCCAGTTCTTTTAAGAAATTTCTAACATGAATTGTCTCTTTTGCGGATTCGGACAGAGACATATATTCAGATTCTGTTGTGGATAGAGCAACGGTTCGCTGCTTTCTAGATTCCCAAGAAATAGGTCCACCGGCATATTTAAAGACATATCCTGTATATGATTTTCTATCATTTATATCCGATGCCCAATCGGCATCAACAAATGCTGTTAATGGTTTATTGTCTCTGTAATAAACAATTCCTAAATTTCTAGTGCCATTGAGATACCTTAGTATTCTTTTAGCAGCGATCCAGTGAGGTTTTCCTGGATTGTTATTAAACTGACTTAAATAATTTACAGCATGGGTGATATCTGGTCTGGTAGCAACAGACAGATACATAAGAGAACCAATTAATTGTCTATAAGGAATTTTTGACATGTATGATTTCTCTTCTTCTGTATTTGGACACATTTGTTTAGTTAATTTTACACTGTTATCTAAAGGTGTATTCACCACTCTAGAATCTTCCATATTAAATTTATTTAATAAATCTTCAATGTATTTCTTTTGTGTTATAGTGATGCTGTCCCTATCTTGATTAAATTCAATGCCTAAGCAATAATGCAGAAGGCCCGTATCTTTCATTTTGAAAGATTCTGCTAATTTATTTCTTATATCAAAATAGTGCTCTTCACTTTTAGTGAGACAAATTAAATCGTCGACATAGACGATTATAATAGCATCAAAAGGATATTTTGAGTAATAGACACATTTGTCGGAATTCAAAGGGTTAAATTTCATTTTTCTCAATTTCTCATCTAATTTCTTAAACCACTGTCTTCCTGACTGCTTAAGGCCATACAAAGATTTTTTTTAATAAACACACTTTATTTTCGTGTATATCATTTTCAAAAAATTCAGGAAGCTCCATATAAATTTCTTCATGTATATCACCGTTAACATACGCCGTAATGAAATCTAACTGGTATGCTGTGAAACCATTCTGGATAGCATACGCGATTGCAGTTCTTATAGAACTTAATCTGGCTACTGGTGAAAAAATTTCCTCAAAATCTATACCTTGTTTCTGTGAACACCCTTTGGCAACCAATCTGGCCTTAAATTTTTCAATTTGACCATCTGGTTTGAATTTTGTTTTTAAAACCCATTTACACCCAATTACCTTTTTATCTTTTGGTCTATCTACAATTTCCCAAGCGTTTTGCTTAACTAAAGAATCATATTCTAATTTCATCGCGTTCTCCCAATTTTTAGCATAATCTCCATTTAGCGCGTCGATTACGCTGGGATTAATTTCATTAAATGAGTTATCAGCTAACTGAGAAGTTTCATCTTTATATTTTGTGTCTGTAGTATATTCCTTACAAGATTTTTGAAAGTTCCAACTTTTAATTTTTTTAGGTCTGCCGGGACCACGTTTAAAAGAGGATTGTTTTTATTAATCCCTTCCTCTTGTTTACATATACCGTCAGCACTCTCTTCCCCATCACTCACATCTTCTACGTTCCCCCCTTCAGAAAGAGAGTGACTCGCTTCCCCCCCTTTCCAAAAAGAGAAACTTTCTCCGTTGAATTCAGGGGGATGGGAAATCGATCCGCTGTTTCCCCCATTGTGGATGTTTTCGCTTTCAGTAGGGAAAAGAGTTAGAGTTTCATTTTTAATATTACAATCATTGCATTTATTCTCAGACGGAAAAATTAATTCCAATTGATCAGTAGTGGCTAAATCATTTGTTTCAAATTCGTCTATAAATCGAACATCACGACTTATGACAATTTTTCTGGTATCCTTATTCCATAATCTGTAAGCGCGTGATTCATTTGAATAGCCAACGAATATATGTTCATGTGACCTAGCTTCAAACTTCCCTTTTGATTTTTTATTTAGAACAAAACATTTCTGTCCGAAAATTTTAAAATAGTTAACAGTTGGTTTATAACCGAAAAACAATTCAAAAGGTGTTTTATTTTCTTTAATTCCTTTAGTGGGACACCTGTTTCTAATATATGCAGCGCAATTTACTGCTTCAGCCCAGAATGTATTTGGAAGGTTTGATTGCATTAATAAACACCTCGCCATTTCGCATAATGTACGATTTTGTCTTTCAATTCTAGAATTTTGCTGAGGCGTTATTGGTGATGAATATTCGCGTTTGATACCGCATTCTTCAATATATTTATTGAATTCCTCGCCGCAATATTCCAAACCATTATCAGTATGCAGTATTTTAATTTTTTTTCCTAATCGATTTTCGACTGCCGCTTTATATCTCCGGAACGCGTACTTAGCTTCATCTTTTGTTTTTAGAAAATTTACTTCAATGTAACGAGATTTATCATCCAAAAAAGTAATAAAGTAACGTGATCCGCCATGGGATTTAACATTTATAGGGCCACATAAATCAGAATAAACTACTTCTAATAATTCATCACTATGAAATTTGTTTTCTTTACAAAATGGTTTCACAGTTTGTTTAGACTGAATGCATACTTTACAATCTTTTAAAGAATCTTTTTCATTAAAATTTAAATCTCTTAACATATTTTCAGATTTTAATAATTTTAAATCTTTTTCATTTAAATGTCCTAATTTTAAATGCCATTTATGAAAGTTGCTTACCTGAGTTGATGCAGCTATATCCACCTGCGGCTGAAAAAAATATAAATCACCTTTTCTCGTAGCACTTATAATCAGAGAGCCGTCCTGCTCCGTAATTTTTGCACCTTTTTCGGTAAATACAACTCGGCAGTTGTTTGCAGTAGCTTTTGACATAGACATTAAATTGCATTTCAATTTTGGAACGCACAAAACATTTGTTAACTTTAAAGTGGTTACACCGTGATTACCGGGAACTTTTAATTTGACAGTTCCAACACCTGTGATCTCTGTTTCATCTACAGCTAATTTTATAAATGATCCAATTCTAGGTTCGAAATCTGTAAACATATTCTTGTCATGAGCCATATGTGATGTCGATCCGCTGTCGAGACACCACTCGGAATGTTCTTGGAAAGAGTTACTGGCTGCCATCGTGAACTCTGTACTATCGTCAACCATAAAAGATCTTTCTTTGTATTTATTCGATGAAGTGATTTTCTGTCTGAGATCTTCTTTCGGCATTCTGAGGCTTTATGACCTACTTTTGAACAGTAATTGCATTTGAAGATTGCATAATTTCTCTCGCCATACGTGTTCTTGTTCTGCACAGGCTTTAAGATTTCTCTTTTGTTCTTTTCAGGAAGATTTTTCTTGTGAGTCGTAAAATACGCATTTGACGATTATTGATGCTTTTTATTTTTTCTTGACTCATATTCTTCCATCATTTTAATTTTTAGAGCTTCAGACTGTGGCTATTCATCTCTTGCTTTTATGGCGCACCTGAAATTTTCATAACTGTCAGGAATACTGTATAAGAGCAAAATTGATAATAGATCTTCGGCTACTTGAATGTCCATTTCTTTTAGCTTGTCCACTATATCAAAGAAAATATTGAGGTGATCGGACATATTTTCACTGTCAGTCATTTTCTTAAAGAGTAGCTGCTTCAATAGGGTGGCTTTCTTTGCCAGTCCTCTCGATTCGTAAACTTCTTTTAATTTATTCCATACTTCATTTGAGGTGGTACAATGTTTAATATGACACAACTCACTTGGGGTAATTGCTAGGATTAAATCGGCTCTTGCTTTAAGGTAATTTTCGAGCCATTTTTCTTCGCCTTCGGCGCCTTCATCGGGCTTAATTTTCGTTCCGTTAGCATAACTCCAGTGATCATTCTTGATTAAAACAGCTTCTATCTGCAGCTTCCATGTGTCAAAATTATTTTTGGATAACTTTTCTATATTTAATATTTGCGACATATTTAATCAGCTATAATAGCTTCGTTATAAAAACAGAATCAAAAATACTTTCGATTTCAGCCCTTAGGCTTAACAGTAAGTCGCACTTTCGTTTTAGCGAATGTTAATTTAAATTTTTAAAAAGTCCGCAGTAAGATGCGTGTCTCTGGGCCCATAACCATTGTTGGTTTAAATGGGTCCACAGAGTGAAAAGCAGAGTCTTTTACACAATCACAACATTTAATAATATAGAATAGAAGAATAACATAATGCTGGCATTTCTTGCCGCACGCTTAGCAAAGCTTTCTCGTACAGACTCATATAAACCTCTCTCTCTCAGAGAAGCAAAGATGCGCTGTTGATTACGTAATACAGTTACGTCACATCTGACGTCATGACAGGTGTTCGCTAGTTAACAGATGATAGAGGAAACATGCATTGAAATCCAACATAAGGCCTCCTGAGTCCAAAAAAGTAGTTTTTTGTCAATTGGTCAGTGCGTATGTATGTGTGTGTATGTATGTATGGAATCTTCTGGCTATCATATCTTCGAAACTAATAAAGATAGAACTACGAAACTTCACAGCTGATACAAGACTGGTGTACAGATGAATTTTCAAATTTTGGTGAAAATTGAAAACTGGAAGTGGTCATCGGAAACCGGAAATGGGACCGTAAGTCTGTATCTTAAAAACGGCTCTAACGATTTTCTTCAAAGTTGCTATATAAGCACTCTATTAGATGACCTTTCAAATGATATAGTTGGTTAGTTCAGGAAAATTGGTACGCATCCTGTATAAATAGCTCAGTTTCAGGTTTTACAAGTGCGTTCCTTTAAAAACGACTGTACTGATTTTTTTCAAACTCGACTTATTAACTCTCTTTTAAATATTCTTTTGTATGTAATTATTGTTTTCCGGTCAATAATTGAGAATACAAAGTTTTGGTAAAAGTTGGTATCTCAAAAACGGCTCTAACGATTTTCTTGAAAATTGTTTCATTAATTCATTTTAGATACATTTTCTCATAACTCTCTATGTAAACTCTGTTTTATATGTCTTAATATGTGTATCAAGTTTCTCTACTGGAAAATTCCTACGTATTATATCTCCAAAAAATGCATATAATACGTGTAATAGTGGATAATGGAAGTCGTGTGGTTGTTTGACACCAGATTTTTTGTGTGTACAATTATTATTATTTGCTTTTATTGTATTTAATTTTGAATGAAATATAGCCACAAAATAGAAACGAATAAAGCAAATGATGATTTATTATCCTTTTATCTTTTAAGGAGGAAAATCAAAATTTTGTCTTAAAAATAAATAGCTATATAATCTTAAAAACAATTCGTAAAATGCTATTAAAAACTTTAATTTTTATTTAATTATTTATTTAATCATTTATTGGCTCCACAACTTATAAAAATATTATTAAAAATGCTCTAGATTCTATAAAATAATTTTGTCGTGTAAAAATGTCTTAAACATTAGCATTAAATACATTTTTGTTTGTAATTTCAAATCATATTCTGCTCTACATATGTGTTTTTGAAACTAGTCGCATGCATACATTATTTGGAAATAAATATACCTGACACCGTCCGTTTTCTACACACATAGCGTGAAGTGTATTATTTTCTTCAGGAATGTCTCATCATTTCTTTAAAAATCTTTATTTTTAAAAAATAAATTTAATTATAATTAAATATAAATAATAAAAAATCTGATGTGGGCACCACATGACTTCCTTAAACACTTTTAGAAATATACATAATGTTAAAAAACATTGATATTGGACTCAAAACTGTTGGCTAAAAGTATTTTAAAAAATGCATTTTCACCGTGTTCTGAACTATTCTGAAAGTTTCAAATGTCTAGCTAGTCAGGAAGTTAGTTAAATAAATTTTCTACTGAACCATATAAACGCTGTCGAAGGCAGCAGTGACCTGAAACAATTGGCTAAAAATATTTTAAAAATGCATTGTCACCGTGTTCTGAATTTTTCCGGAAGTTTTAATTGTCTAGCTAGTCGGGAAGTTAGTTAAAAATCGATTGCAAGATTTGTACTGGTAACGCGGCCAAAGACAGCAGGGATCCTAAACAGTTGGCTAAAAATATTTAAAAAATGCATTTTCACTGTGTTCTGATCTAGTCTGAAAGTTTCAAATGCCTAGCTAGTCGAGAAGTTGGTTAAATAAATTTTCTATTGAATCACATAAACGCTGCTGAAGGCAGCGTTAAATTATGTGGTGACGTTTAAATTATGTGGTGACAAATATTTAAAAAATGCATTGTCAACGTGTTCTGAACTTTTCTGAAAGTTTCAAATGTCTAGCTAGTGGGGAAGTCAGTTGGTTTGCAAGATTTTTCCAAACCGTTTTTGAGTTATTACCGTTTTTTGATACATTTTGGCCATTATGAACCTAATTTTCCTAAATATCTCCAAAACGAAAAATCATACAAAGTCCAAAAAGGGAGGTGCACAACTAGATGTTATAACAAACCTATGTACCAATTGCAACTTTCTACGTCCATCCGTTTTTGAGGTATACGACATACACACACACACACACATACATACAGACGTCACGAAAAATCATGTAAATTCCCTTATATCTCTAAAACGAGAGCTCGTGTTAAGACGATACTTGCAGATGTACAACTAGACATCATGACAGTCACACGTATAAATTGGCAACATTCGTTTTCGAGCAATGTGAAATGCAAAATCCATTTCGCAAATCGGGATTACTATACTTCCTTATACTTTGTATAAGGAAGGAAAAAAAATAACTAAAGTAAAAATTGACTATAAATTCACAATCATTTGTTTTCAGTATGTCTAGTATAATTCTGAATTTGAATTTTACACTCTAAAATATAAATTGAATGTTTTCCTCAAATATATTTATCTTATTTTAGACGTAGATTTTTTATGTTAATGCTGGTTAAATTAGTTTTTACTAAACTGATTACTATCTTCCTAGTCCGGGTTCGAGTCCCAGTAGTTTAAAATCCACTTTTAGAAGTAGGTCGCAATCTTATTAGTCTTTGTGTGCAAAAAAGTTCCGTAGAATGATTATCCAAATCATCTAAAATGTTGCTCTCACTATATATATATATATATGTGTGTGTGTGTGTGTGTGTGTGTGTGTGTGTGTTGGCAAGGGGTGCGAATCGGGGACTTCCGTGTGTATACACACCTTCAAACTCAGGACACACACGCAAATGGGGACGTCCCCAATTGCCAAAATTTAAGATTCGCATCTTATACTATTTAATAATGGATTTTTAGTATCTGGACATTAACAGAATAAAAAATTTAGGAAGTCTTCATTTGGAGGTATTTTGAAGCAAAGTGTGTATCTAGATTGTGTGTCGCAGAAGGAAGGGAAAAAGAAGTGTGTATGATAGAAAATCTTAGGTCCTCGTTTGGTCGGTAAAAATACATATCAGGCGATTGATGAATGAACAGGTGGGAAACCTGTTTCGAAGGAGGGGTTAATAATTACTATTTACTACGTTGTAGTAAACTGTACTTTTTTTCCCACGTTAATAGTAAAGTAGTTTTTGAAACCTACTTAGTTTGGGGCTACAATGCTTTCTGTAAATTAGGTTCTTTAATTCTTTGCAAAAAGAAATCTCAACATAAAAGGAAAAGGAATAATAGAATTTGCCTAAAAATGATTTTATAAATGCTTTTTTTATACTTAGTTTAGTATTTAATTTTTACATGAAAATTTTAACCTTGTTTATTAAAGAATGTAGTCCGGTTATATGAATTTGTTAATACTTATTTAATATTTATATTATCAGTAGTGCTGACATATGATTTTTTCATGATACTTACTGTACACATTTTGTAGGTTTTATGTTCATATACACAATAGTTATTTAACAGCTAGATTTAATACCTTTTAAATATTTTTAATCAATAATTATTACAATATTTTATTTTAGGTAGAAAATTATCAACTGTATTTAATAATTAATTTATATGAATAAATAATATTTATTAAACGTAATTATTTATAACCATTTTATGAAGTGAAATTAGTGTTTTGTTATGTTTAAAAAAAAAATAATAATAAAAGAAAGAAAGAAAGAAAGAAAAAGAAAAAGAAAAAAATTCCAGCATCTCTTACGGTAAAAATTTTATTAAAATTCTTGTTATGAAAGGATTTATGATATATTGTGCATTTAAATGGTTGAATGGTTTTAATGCTATTTTAACGTGCTTCACAGCGCCCCTAGAGGTCAAAATATGAATTTATAGTGGACTATAAATTTATGGGTGCCTTAGGTTTTTTACAACTATTATAACTATATTAAATAAATTATGATGCATGTACTCGGTAATTTTCTTTATATTTGCCTGTGAAAATGGAATATTTTGTAAAATTTTCATCATTAAAATAAAAAGAAAAGGGGGGAAAAAAGGCATTTGTTTGAATTCATTTTTATACTTTATATCGAAATGAAATTTTAGCAATAATAAATAATTTACGTTTATAATAATATTTTTATACGTATGGTATATTTGTATGTTGTTTTTGAACTTTGTTTCCTAGGGTTGGCAAAAACTTACGTCATGAAAAAAGAACACCCTCCCCTTTATTTATTTATTTTTATTTTATTTATTTATTTATTTATTTATTTTATTTATTTATTTATTTATTTTTGAGGAGGGAGGGGGTAAGGGGGAGAGGTTATTTACTATTAAATGTTATGCAGAATGGAAATTTTAGCGATGATAAATTATTTAATATTTTACTATAATGATTTTAATTCAAGTTATATAAGTGACTCGGGTGCAATACATCAGATTGGTAAGATTAGCAATTAGAAATATGAACAGTGGGGTTTTTCAAGATACGCGAACAGTCTGGTAATGTCTGTCAAGGAAAGAAAACACCACGGACATTTATGAACAAGAGTTTGCATTAGAGTCAGTATTTTTTATGGCACACCAAAAGCCTGATAATGTTTATCATTATTGCAGTTCATTAAAGCAAAACACTCGATTAGTGCTTATAGCCCTACAAAACTCTCGAGTAAGAAACTTGCACTGTCATAAGTTACATGTGTAGCGAAACAGTTCCTCACTAAAAGCGGCTAGTGTGTAATAAAGTAAAATCAATTATTTGGTACCATAAAAAGTATTTAGTGTTTAATATCCAGAATAAGATCTTTTTTTTTTACACCTGAAATGTCAAAAATAAATAATTTTACGGACGCATAAAGGGCAGCTCAGTTATTTATATAGCATTGTATAATTGTACAGATAACTACATATTTTAAATGTAAAACTATGTATTTTATCTAGCTTTGAGAAAAAACGAAATTGGTAAATTAAAAATATGGTGACATGCATAAAATTAATGCACGGATTATATACTGATAAATACAGCATAAAAGAAAAATTACACACGCCGCCCTTTTAGGATCTAATACACACCGGCAAGTTAAGATCTTTTACACACAGGCAAATGAAGACGTGATACACACCGGCAAATCAAGACCTTTTACACACAAGCAAATGAGAACGTGATACACACCGGCAAGTCAAGACCTTTTACACACAAGCAATTGAAGACGTGATACACACCGGCAAATCAAGACCTTTTACACACAGGCAAATGAGAACGTGATACACACCGGCAAGTCAAGACCTTTTACACACAGGCAAATGAAGACGTGATACACACCGGCAAATCAGGACCTTTTACGCACAGGAAAATGAAGACGTGATACACACCGGCAAATCAAGACCTTTTACACACAGGCAAATGAAGACGTGATACACACCAATCAAGACCTTTTACACACAGGCAAATGAAGACGAAATACACAACGGCAAATTAAAATCCATTACACACCCGCAAGTAAGAACATAATACACACATGCAAACAAGGACATAGTACATACCACCAAATGAAGACTTATTATACATCGGCAACCTAGGACGTAATTTACAACATACCGCACCTACAAGCCAGGACGTAGCAAATACAGAACTGTAGTAAGCAGGGGCTAAAAGCAGAGCTGGAGAGTATGATGAGGGCTTGGTCACCAAATTCGAAAGAGTGGAACCAGAAATACTGATGACGTAGCAAGAAACACAGAAGTAAAAAATGTGGTACTTGATTTTTTATAATTTCCGCACTTTCTGAAAGCAAAGTATTAGCAAGCCATGGCTTTTCATAGTTAATGCTGTAAGATTAAAAAACAAAAGAATAAACAAAATTTTTTGATTATCTATATTTTACTAACGGGAACGAGATTTAATAAAATTTTGCCAAAACGATGCAGTACTCAAAAGTAAATTTTTTAAATGTTTAATAGATAGAGGCTGAAATTAAATTTGTGTGAAATTTTTTTTTTCGCAATTTAAAACTAACAAATAATACCATATACATAAATAAATAAATAAATATATATATATATAATTATAAAACATGAGTTTAAATTAAGAATAATGTATGTATATATTTCGAATGGTTGAAATTCATTTTGCAGGTTTATTTGATTAAACTACTTCGAAATTGAGAATGCATGGTGATGAATTGAATGCTATTGAAATTCAAATGAAGCAGTTATGTGTTACATTATATATTCCGTCGTTATATCATCGTCAAACATCAATTTCAGCCTTTATCATCTACTGCAATATGAAAACCTCTCTTAGGTGATTCCATACTGCCCTATTCTCTGTAGTTCATCTCCATTCTGCTCGTTCTAAACTTCACAATATCATCACTCCAACGACACAGTGTCTCTTCCTCGGTCTTTTCTTATCTCTCGGCATCCAAAATAAAACTTTGGTGATCCATCTATCATCATTTCTTCTCGCAAGATACCCAAACTAGCTCCATTTTAACTTCTTGACTCAAGAAATATCGTCAGTAACTTTTGTTTGTTTCCTGATTCAAGTGTTTCTGTTTTTGTCTCTTCGGGTGAATCCTAATATGCATCTCTCTATGCTTCTCTGAGTTATTTGAAATTTTTGTATAGCTTTACATGCTAAAGACCAAGTTTTTGAAGTATAAATTAAAACAGGCAAAATGTACTGATCAAAAACTTTGCTTTTCTAATAAATTGGAAGGTCACTTTTTAAAATATATATATACATACACATATATTACATATAATAATAAGCAAGAGGCCTTCCAAACTGTATGAAGTACGACCACTCCAAAAAAAAAAAAAAAAAAAAAAAAAGATTCTGGAACGCGATTCTATTTTGATAAAATAAACGTCGTGTTATACCAGGTTTTAATTAGTTAAAAGAAAACTGTTCCATCCATCGCTACAAATGTTGGCATACTTATCAATCCGACGAATATCTATTTATCGTCGCAGTAAGATACTTAGTTCTAAAGATATTAAATAAAACCCCATTTTAACGTTAAATTTTTTTAAAAAGAAAGAAACAATGTTGCCCCCAAAACAGTTTTTTAATACGGGTCACAAAATCCCCACGGACAAAATCCCCGCCGGACAAAGCCCCCACCGGACAAAATCCCCACCAGACAAAAGCCCCGCCGGACAAAAGCCCCATCGGACAAAATCCCCACCGGACAAAATCCCCACCGGACAAAAACCCCGCCGGACAAAAGCCCCATCGGACAAAATCCCCACCGGACAAAATCCCCACCGGACAAAAACCCCACTAAAGCTCAAATATACATGGGGGGAGGCTAAAGGGGACCACAATGAGTATAGCAAGATAATATATATATATATATATATATATATATATATATATATATATATATATATATGTATATATATATATATATATATATATATATATTTAAGATATTAATGAAACTTTGTTTAATTATCATTAGAGTTTTAAGTAATATATACTGAGAGTTACATATTTCTGATAGGGAGGGGTTTCTGCTAAAATTTAGCCATCATTACTGCTCGTTTTATGTGTAGATGAATGTATATGGATGCTTTTAATTTCTGTCAAAATAATTTGTGTGTGTATATATGATATTATGTGAAAGATTATACACAAAAAATTAAAAAATAAAATATATATTAAACACATCTTTATTTATTAAAAGTGAAAATTTTTAATGTTTAAATTAATTTGTTTAATAGAACTATTTGAGCTTTTTAATGGAAAACCTATTTTTAAAAAAATTAATATATATATATATTTTTTTTCTATGAATGATTAAAAAGTAAAATAAAATAAATAAATAAATATATAAAAATAAGTTTTAAAAAATTAACTAAAAATTTTAGAAAACTAATTTAACTAATATACATATAATATATACATATAATAAATTAGTCGGGATTATTTAGTACTATTGTTTTGGGTTTTAATATTAATTAAAAAAAAAAAAAAATCTGTTTTAAAATACTTTTAATAATAAAAGTTTATATATATATATATATATATATATATATATATATATATGAATGATTATAAGGAAAACCTAGTTATAAAAATATTTAATGAAATATTCTAAGTAAAAAACTAATTTATTAATTAAAAATAACATTTTTAAGATTTCAATTAAGTGAGATTGTTTAATACTGTTGTCTGGACTTTCAGTTAAAAAGTTTATTTAAACATTCGAGCGGTAATCGATGCTAGTAGAATGGGAGTGTTAAGTTCGATCCGAAGTCGCGTTCGTCGATCAAGCCGTTGAGAGTTTCCCCTGGTTTTCTTCGAAACTTTCGCAAGTATAGGCTAAGGCTCCCGCCCCCTATTCCCACCCCGGAGAGCATTTCACGCAGGTGTAGGGCACTCAAGTTATCAACTGGCTTTAGCACTACCACAATCACCACGAAGATTTTTTTTTTTATATATAAAATGATCCTTTTACTATAAATGATTATATATATATATACATATTTTATAGCAATATATTTTAATTAAAAATTAATTTAATTATTAAAAATATTTTTTTTTTCTTTTAAATAATTCAATTAGTTCAGATTGCTTAATACTATTGTTTGGTCGTTTAAATAAAAAAAACTATTTCAAAATGTTCTTAAACATCAAAAGATTTTTTTACTATCCATCATCATAGAAATAAGGAGCTAATTAAAATTATTTAATTTAAAAGACCTAATTGAAAAACTAATTTAATTATTAAAAATATACATTTCAATTAAAAAGAGAGAGAGAGAGAGAGAGAGAGAGAGAGAGAGAGAGAGAGAGATTGCTTGAATAATAATTTTTCAGATTTTAATTGTTAATCTTATTGTAAAATATTTTTAATAAAAAAATTTTAAAAGAAAAAAGAATGCTTATATATATATATATATATATATATATATATATATATATGTATTTCTGTTTCTTTTTTCTTTTTTTTTTTTTTTTTTTAAGGTTAAAATTCATTTAATAAAATATTTTAATTGATAATACGTAATTTAATTATTAAAAATAATTTTTTTTTAATTATTGAATTATTTAAGATAATTCAATATTGTATTATATATAATATTACTGTTTGGATTTAATAGAAAAAAAATTTAAAAATTTTTTTTAATATAAAAACGTTTCCTACTAATAATTATCGAAAAAGGAACTAATTAAAATAATCTGTATATTCTATGCGAGGTACTTATTTAAAGCACAATTTGGTACCTTTATACTAAATACGATGCAACAAAATTAATATACATATATTTGATGTATACAAAATAAATTTTCCTGTAAAATAAGGGCCCGCTAGCACTCGAGAGGTTCTGTCCTGTAAACTGGTAGACGTAAGATTACGAGTTCGATCCCAGGTCGCTCTCGTCGACCAAGCCGTTCGGTGTTTTCCGTGGTTTTCACCAAAACTTGTATAAAGGAGCGCTAAGACCCCTTAGAAAGACCCCACGGAAGGCACTCCTCTTCAGGTCTAGGACCTTAGTGCAATCTTTCGCCTTTACTCCCAATACCAATAGCAATATCTGTAAAATAAGATATGATTAGCGTAATTGATTGACTAACAGGGTGTCACAAAGTATTTCTGATATAAATGGGAAAACTACTTAATATTAATTTTCAGTGTTGTACGAATTTTTTTTTTAGTACATCATATGGTGTGCATGTACAGTTTACACGATATATATTCGACATAAAAAGTAATCTGTTTAATGCTTTCTCTTATACATACATATGTATATATGTATTATGAATACGTTTTCATACATGCATAAATATACACGTTTCACACACCATGGAAGCCGAAAATTATTTCAGCAAATTTTGTCTGTGTATTTGTGTGTGAGTGTCAGCATGTCTGTACGCGTAGAACGCTATTTTCATTATTATAAAATATTCCAATATTAAAATATTAAAATATTAAAAATATTCTCATTCGATTTGTAGACCCCCCAAAACAGTTATATTCCTATTTTGAACGATCTAACTCAATTTCTATTTTTTTGCCCCTTCGTCCCTCCCCCCCCCCCCCCCCAATTTTAAACGGTCTTACGGTATTTTTACTTTTTTGCCCCTTCGCCCTCCCTTCCCGCTCTTCTTAATAATTTTACACTCTCAAAAATATTCTCATTCGATCTGCAGACCCCCAAAACCTTTATGTACCTATTTTGAACGAGCTAACTCCAATTCTATTTTTTACCCCTTCGCTCCCCCCCCCTTTCCGATCTTCCTAATAATTTTAGACTTTCGAAAATATCCTCATCCTATTTATAGGCCCCAAAAATCTACATGTACCAATTTTAAGCGATCTCACGCTAATTTCAATTTTTTTGTCCCCCCCCCTCCTTCCACTTTTCGAGCCAACCAATAATTTTGCACTTTCGAAAATAACCTCATTTGATTTGTAGACCACAAAAACATAGTAAAATTAAGAATAACAGAAGATTAAATGTCACCGAAATCCACGTTAACCAAAAAGAATTAATTTGTAATTAAATTAATAATAACCCGTGAAGAATTTAGTACAGATAAGAAAACAATTAACAGTTAATATCTTTAATAAACTATGAACGATCACACTGAGTTTCTAGTGGGAAAAGTAACAGATTTATTGAATAATTTATTTTATAGCGAGTTTATTAATTTGAAATGTTAATTTTATCCAAAATATCATACGTAGGGCCTTTGTCCGGGCTAAGTGGGGTTTTTGTCCGGTGGGGATTTTGTCCGGTGGAGCTTTTGTCCGGTGGAGATTTTGTCCGGTGGGGATTTTGTCCGGTGGGGCTTTTGTCCGGTGGGGCTTTTGTCCGGTGGGGCTTTTGTCCGGGGGGATTTTGTCCGTTGGGATTTTGTCCGTATCCCGAAGAAAACATCATTATCCTCATTTGCAGCAGGACATCATCTTGAATTTTGTTTATTATGAAGTAATCTATTATACAATCGAAGAAGTTATAAATTTCTAAGAAAAAAGCATGAATTAAAAGTAGCACGTGAGTACTAAATTAAATTCTATAAAAAATATATATATATATTACTATTATTTTATTTTTTAATACATTAACTGTAATTTAATAGTTATCTTTTGATTTAAATATGTAAAAATGAACAATATAAACCAATTCTTCTCTTTAAAATGTGAATTTGCGTTCCTTACTTGTGGTTACCACATTAGTTTAATTTTTTATTTAATTTTAACTTTTTCTTTTAAACTTTATTTATTTTCTTACAGCCATCATACATATATAATTTCAAATGATGTAGACACAATTATGTGTCTTCTTTTAATATTATTACTATATTTATTTATTTATTTAACGATTTGTTGTATTGCACGAAAGCGGATAGCTTAATTTATGTAAAATTATTATGAAATTTCTCATGAATCATTTAACTTATTTTTGAATGCATCTCTCATATAATCCATATAATCATTTTGTGAAAAAAAAAAAATCTCTACAAATTCTTGTTTTCTCTCTCTCTTTCTCTCTTTCTTTCTTTCTCTTTTTTTTTTTCAGAAATGTAATGGCTGGTATTCAGAGTGGTGGGAATCAAAACAAGAGGTGATCGAGACGTATATCCAATTGTACCACATACCATCACTCCAGGTGGTGGCCCAGTATGCGGCTACCAAAATTTTGATTACTTTCAAAACTGCATCTCTGATAAGGGCGCCTTTAATGTGTGATTAATGATGAATCTGGACGCAGGGATGACGTGAAGTCGCCTTTCAGACAAATCACAATCCTGTTTACAGCATCAAGATTTCCTTATCCGTATTTAACGGCATTGTCAATAATGCACAATGTCAGCTGGGATTCGGCATCGTCACACTCTCCGTCGCTTGCAGTGATGGTATGGGGTCCCATTGGATACACGTCTCGATTACTTCTTGTTCGCATTCCCGGCACTCTGAAACGCGGCCATTAAATTTCTGGTGAGTTAAGGCCCGCACCTCCTCTCTATATTCAAGGCCTCCGCAGCGCCACATTTAAGCAGGATAATGCACGACCGCAAGTTGTCTGTATAGTCCGGACCTTCCTTAATACATAATGTGTTCAACCGTTGCTCTGGTCAGCGCATTCTCCTGATCTCGCATTAACGAAAATGACTGTTTAATCGTTGAAAAGCGATTGGCTCCCCACCACTCTTCAGTAACTACGATCGATGAATTGTCGCATCGTGTTAAAGCTTCATGAAGTGCTCTACCCGTACATGTCATCCAATCGCTGTTTGATTCAATACCTAGACAGATAAGTGCAGTTATTGCTCACAGAGGTCGCTGCTTTATGTACTGTTTTCTCAGTACATGTTACTCCAAATTTTCTGAAATTTTAATCAATTGTTCTTCTTACTATAATGGATGTGCCCAATAAATATCAGTATGATATTCTCATTCCTTCTTGGTGTTGCATTTTTTACAAACAGCAGTGTAGAATATTATTATTATTATTATTATTTTTAAATAAATGAAAATACAACGTTAATAACTATTTTTTTCCCCTTCTTTTTTATTATTGAGTAGCGTTTATGCAAGTTATGAAGCATACAGCTCAAAGAGTAGTTTTTTATCTTATTATTTATTTATTTATTTTATTTTGCGGTATTTAAACTATTTAGCTTTAATTTCGAAAATTTGTGTACATAGTATATGTACATAATGCTTGATTAGATGCTTGATTACGGAGGATGGGTAGTGTTTTTTGGCTGGACGGATGGGAAGGATTGGGGGGAAAAAAGGGAGGAGGGGTCATTACTTTTATTTTTATTTTTCACTTTAACAGATAGCGCTCATTTCTCTATAACATATTCTTTTGCATCCATGAAATACTTCTACCTCAATATATTTATGAATTGCGAATTTACGTAACTCAAATTAATTTCTGTAATAAATTCAAATTTAATTAAATAATTAAAATTTAACATTAAGGTTTATTTACTAAAAATTAGAAGATCTATTTACACTAAAATTTAAACTAAAAATTATTTTACTTAATCGTTGAGTAGATGAATTCATTTCCCTTATTAATTGTGAATTTAACTGTTTTCTGTCTTATGGCTGTTCTGGAGTGTTTTACCTTTTTCGGCATGCTTTTCAAAAATAAAGAAAGTTAAAATTTAGTTTTACTAAATTTCCTTAGGGTTGATTTATTGTGAAGGGATTGGTGTTTTATGTTTAATAAGTTTATTTCTCTCATGGTATTTTCCACTTCAAAGATTTATTATGAAAAAATTGGTGTTTGAAGTTTAATATGTTTATTTCTTTCTTGGTTTTTCCACATATTGTTTGAAATTATTTTCAAGTCTTTTAGGTGACTTCAGGCATTGCATGCTGTAAATTTTTAGCAATTTGCATACAGCATGACAGAAAGATCATCTAATTTGCATATAACATTCATTCAGTGTCCTTGAAAAAGTGGTGAATTTGTATTCTTCAATATCGGGTTGCTTATTTTTTCTTTTCGTCAACTTCATTCATTTTTTATAGTTGTTTGTGTAATACTTGGTTTTATAATATGCAATGTTTGAAAGGTTTTCAATATATATATATATAATATTATATATATAATCTATATATACATTTACCGAATCTTATATAAGTTATTATTTGATAAATATATGAAATTCTGATATATGGATACATATCTAGTAACAGTTGCATAAATTATACTCTTAAACTCTTGAACAAACATGATATAATAAAACTTTACAACATAGAATGAAAAAAAAAAAAAAATATATATATATATATATATATATATATATATATATTGTAGCATTTCGAAAATTATGAGAGGGGATCAAAAAATTTTATTTTAAAATTGACTCAAAATTAATCTTAATAAAATAAATTAATAATTAGATGTTAATTAATATTCACTAATTATTTGTATCAATTATAAAATATTATAAATTATGAGCATTTATAGCGCATTAATTTTGGTTTTAATTTGGTGATACTTTTATTTGGCAAAAAAAAAAAAAAAAAAAAAAAAAAAAAAACTTCGTAATAATCAATAAAGGGTGTCTTGAGCATGCTGAGCCCTCCCTTTCCTACGTCGCTTTTGTATTCGAAGTTCGATCCAATCTCACATTCGTCGGATTAGTAGTTCGGAGATTTTTATGGTTTTTCTTCAAAACGTGCGTGAATACGGACTAGCATCAAAGCGTATAGCATCCCTGAGAAAAATCTCTCATTTCTGCCGAGGCGCAGGTCTCTATTATAGGCTAGGGTTAGGTACCAGGGATTTTGACTTTTCGTTATTATCGATAAAAACACTACATAGTAAAACAAAGAATGTAGTGTGTTGTTTAAATTATATTTAAATATCTATATATATATATATATATATATATATATATAAATTGATAAAAATCCTTTTAAAATATTAAATACTGATTGTTTCTTCAGTGGGGTAAAATTTTTAATTCCATATGCGACTTCTAAAACTATAGAGATTTGTAAAGTACCATAAGCAGAAATACTTCAAGGAAATGGGTCCACCAGTGGCTGAGCGGTTCTGCGCTCAAAGCTGGTAGACGTGAGGTGCCAGGTTCTATCCCAGAATGCTCGTCGGCCTAGTCGTTCGGAATTCTCCGAAACTTGCGAAATACGGGCTAGAATCCCTTAGAAAGACCCCCTCAGGCCTAGGACCTACAGCAGTTAATCGGCCTTATTCCCAAAAATCCTTCAAAGAAATGTATGCAATATTCCTAAGAATAATTTTTATTGTGGGATAGCATTTAGATAAATGTAGCTTCTTCTATTTTTATTTTTTTGTTAATCGCGGCATGGTATACATTGCAAACAAGTAAATATATGGATTGTTGTTGTTGTTGTACCGAATAAGGCCGATTGACTGCACTAGGCCTGAGGAGGAATTCTCTCTGTGGGCTTTTTTTAAGGGGTCCTAGCTCATATTCACGCAAGTTTCGGAGAAAATCACGGAAAACTCCGAACGGCTAGGACAACAAGCGCGACTAGGATCGAACCCACGCAATAAATGGATTGAACTCTTCTCATACTAAGCCAGGTCATGTCTGAAAACGAAGGTGATCTGGATTCGCATTTGGCACCTTCCCCTTGTCCTAAAACATGCATATATATATATATATATATATATATATATATATATATTAAATTATTTAATTCCTTTACAATACTCAGCAAATGAGAGAAAGATGAAAATACCAACAATGAATTTAATAATTAGATGTATTACGTATAAATTTATTGTCACAATTACCATTTAAGTAAATTTCACTGAATAGTAAAAACATGTTAAAGTACTTACGCATAAGAGAAATGACGTATATCACTTAAACCTAAACTATGAGTTAGTTGTCTTAATCCATTAGTCCAGTAAATTCATGCAACACAAGATAAGAATTGAAAGAAATTAACCAAAATGACTATTGAAATAAAAAGGAATGCATGAAGGAAAAATGGAGTTAAAAATGCTGAAATCCAGTACCGATCTCATCAGGAAACTAGTAGTACTGTCAACAATTAATGCAAGATTTCGAATATTGTATAGCTTTTCAGCAATATACAACACTAGTTTCAATCTTGCAGAAAAAAAAAAAAAGAAAGAAAGAAAGAAAGATAAAAGGAAATTGGCTGATAACTTAACCATAATGAAAATTGGAATTCGTGAAAGGAGCTGGCCACATGTAAATCAAATCCAAATCAAATAAAAGTCCGGGCGGTTGCCAAAACGAACAAACTGAAAAGAAATAATTAAAAGTAGAGAATCGATTAATCGAAAGTTTCTGAATATATATTATTGTAAATGTTAGTGGAAGGATCTTCAGGAAAAATTATCGTTCACTGGTAATTCGCAATAAATCTGGTAAGATTACGGCAGAAATTCGGTTTTCTGAAAATCGCTGTAATGATTTATATGCGTGTATAAATATAGTGTTAGAGGTTTTTTTTTTAGATGAAAAAAAATCTGATTATTAGATAATATATTTAAATATTAGTAGTCGCTGGTGTCCGGTGCTTTTCCTGGAACAAAACCTAGCAGAAACCCTGTTTTCTAGGAAATTGCTAGATTTAGGGATTTGAGATGATAATTCGTTTTGAATTTGTTTTATCTCAAGGAAAATTAGATTTCACTGGTAGCCCGCACTCCATCCGAGACAATAAAAAAAATATATATATATATATATATATATATATATATATTATCACATGGCCTTTATTATCACATTTTCGAAAACGAATCCCTATATTACGCTACGAATAATTTTTACAACGGAACTAAGTAAACAGTCAATCAGGGACTGAATATAAAAAGAGAAAAAACTGGTACAGGTTATTAAAATGCTGTGTACATTAAGGTTTAATTAAAACAGTGCTTTACGCTAAATATTTGGTTAGTTAATAAATAATAATAATAATATCAATAATAATAAAGCTGCTGATTTCACAAGTAATTGTCATTATATTATTCTAATAATTTATATCTTTTATCATAAGATTCCTATAAAAAAAAAAAAAAAAAAAAAAATCGTCATCTAAAAGAAATAATTAAAGTTAAAAAAAAAAAAAAAAAAAAAAAAAAAAAAAAGATTATTATGTGAAGTTCTGTTCAGCCGAGCAATGTTTAAACTGATTTTACAAATTATCACCATCACTTCTAGAACATTTTTCATTATTTATAACTATTACTTACTTTTCATGAAAATCGCAATGAGCGGATTTCTTTTAAATTAAGTTAAAATATAATGAGAAAAAGTTGTCTTTAATATTAGGGAATACCGTATTTCAAACGGAAAAACTAAGAGCAACTGTGCGTTTCAACTTTTTAGAAGGTAAATATGTATAATTTTCATTTTTTGTGACTATAACATTTAATCTCTTTGCAGTATATAAAAAAAATATATATATATATATTTATAATAATAAAGCATCAATTAACCTTTCATATGTATTGTGAAAAAATAATTAGAAGCTTTGTGAGAGAAAATTAAATCAGTCCAATAGAAGAGGTATATCCTATATCAGTAAAAAATATTTCATTTTATTTTTGTCTTAATCTTTTAAATATTACCTTTTATATGCATTTAAACATCTTTGTGCCGAGTTTTCATAGAATAAAAAGGCACACTCTCTTTTTAACCACCTGCAAAAAACGCAAAGGCGCTTCCTATGATTTATGTTCAGTATAAAATAAAATTCTTTTCAAAATACCGATCATGAACTTTAATGCATCAGATTTTTTTTTTTTTTTTTTTTTTTTTTTTTTGCAAGTCCCTCTACATACATTAGTTGCGAAAATTATACAATTTTCAACAGAAAATATCGATATGCCATAGAAAACTTGAATTAGGTATACCAGCTCCAAGCCCTTCAATAAATATTATCGGGGGAAAAAAAATCTTGATCACAGAGGTTAACAGACAAACAGAAAGACAAAACGAAGCCAACTAATTATTAGATATTCTTAGATGCTTTAAAACGCATTTTTATTTATTTTTTTAATGGGTTTTTTCCGGGGACTTTTTTTCCTGGGGACTTTTTTTCCGGGGACTTTTTTTCCTGGTGACTTTTTTTCCGGGACTTTCTTTCCTGGGGACTTTTTTTCCGTGACTTTTTTTCCGGGGATTTTTTTTCCGGGGACTTTTTTTTCCGCCATTCTTTCTTCATATATGTATTTAAATAAAAGCAGAAGAACTATTGTTATTATTATTTTTAAAGAGGGGGGGAAATAACCTATAAAATTATAAAGCAAAAAATTAATTAATAAACAATTGATCTCGACACATAGAGAAAAATGCTTAATACATTTTTCAGAAAATCGATTAATATAAAAAGAATAGTTATAAAAAAGAATTATTATTTTTATTATGATTATTATAAAGCTCTCATTAAGCATAAAAATGAGAAAAATTCGCGATTTTAGGGGTGCAGATTCCATCAAAGGTGAGATAACTAAATGACTGACATGCCCTCAGGCAAGATAAGATTTGTCCATCTGTTTTGAAAGCATTAACAGTGCCCATCTGTTTTTCCGGAATCCCTCCCTTTCCGCTAACTGCTGAAGCAAGATTCTAGTTCTATCTAATGACTCTTTTACAAAAGAATATCCTAGACTGCGAATTTGTATAGAACTATTTTTATGGATTACTTTTTCTCTCAATCTCATTCTTTCTTTTTTTTTTTTTTTTTAACGAACATGATTTCAATATTCTTTTCACAAAACGTTTAAGGGGGAAATATCATTTCATTGAAAGCATAATCTACTTTTAATAATTTGACTTTTACATGATATAAAAAAAAAAAAAAATCTATATATAAATAGTAGTTTTAAATTTTTCTGAAGTTTAAAAATAATTTCATAGACTATACAAATTAAAAGTTTTAAATAAATTTGTTATAAGATTAAACAAAAGCTTCAGTTTGTTCAATAAACTGTTTCAAGTGATGAAACTGTTTTTACTTTCCAAACATACATATATAAGGAAAGTATTGTGTCATCCTCATCATGACAAAAATACGAGTGAGATTTTTGTGTTTCTACAAGTTTTCAGGTGCCCTGAGTTCACTTTTGCTATTTTTGCAGTGATGCATGCATGTAAGTACATGATTGAACGCAATATCGTTTAAACGTTTTGATCAATTGAACTGAAAGTTGGTGCATATATATATTATAGGAAACAAAAGAACGAACTCTATTAAGTGAATCTAGCACTTATAGCTTTCTTAGAGAGACATAACGAAAATTTCTTTATCATTATGGCCTATAAGATCAAATTGTTTAAAGTGCAATAGCGTCTTAATGCCTTATTAGATTGAGTTGAAAATTTAGGGAGGCAGAAAAATGGTTAAGTGGAAAAAATGATTAACGGAAAAATAGTTAATGGGAAAATGGGTAAGCGAGAAAATGGATAATGATAAAAAGGATAATTTGAGAATTGCTACGAATCATATACTAAAAATTTTCAAAATTATATTATACATATTAAAACTATGCATTAAATGCTAAAAACTTGATTTATGTGCACAGTGGATCTCAAAACGTAATATTATATATATATATATATATATATATATATATATATATATATATGAGTGAAAACTTAAAACTTCAAAATATACTTTGTTTACACGCAGAAAGGGGCATGAGAAACTAATTTTTTTTTTCTTTTTCTTTTTTTTTTTTTTTTTTTTTTTTTGCGAGCAGTGTTTATCGACATAGTAGAAGGCAGACAAACATTTCATCAATTATATTCAATAGAAAAGAACGTTTAATTTAATTTTTGATAGCCCTGTATGTTATAAAAAGCACCACAGAACTGCCATTTAAAACAATAAGAAAAAGAACTTTGTATAAAAACCATAAAATGCTATAACCTGCAACAACTGTTTCGGGTAGAAATTAGACACGACACTTCGTCAGGCGAACAATGTAGTCACGAGTGCTGCAATACGTAACCGCTTTGATTGAAGCACTCGTGACTTATAGTGTTTTCAAAGTTTTGATATTATTAGCCCTGCACATTCTCTAAAAATTTTATGCACGTTACACTGCGTAGTTAAATTTACTCTTATATGAAAAACACGTAACAGAAAATGATATACACATCCAGCAGTTTCCAAGTACAACCAAATTCTATTCAAATACTTTGGGAGCCCTGTAAACGATGAATGAGTTCCATATACAATTTATACAAAACATACTTTTTGTGCTTAAAAAAAACTATGTTAAATTTTGTGTGATGCAGCGTATAGATGTTACACTGTACTTAAAACAATTTTTTTTTCATAGACTTAAAGTATTTGCGTTCTCGTGGATGGCCCTGTACATGAACCCTTTCTTGATCTCAAAGAAAGGTTTAGTGTTTGTAGCATGATGCATATACAGATAACCGAGCTTGGACTTCCTGCTTCCATTTGTTCTTGAGATATGGTGATAAGAGACAGACACACAGATCAAACGAAAAAAAAAAAAAACATGATTTTTGGATTCAAAGAACTTCAAAACATGTAGCTATAACAAAAGCTCCATTTCGAAAATTTAATCTCAAAATAATATTTTCTCTACCGTGTGTATGGTTACGAAAAGTGAAAAAACAAACAAACTTGTGTATAGTTAAGGCAAATAGATTGAAGCAAAATAAAGACATTTAAAATCGCAGATTCACACTGAGAAAAAATATATATACCGCCTTTCTCTAAAACGAATAAGTGGCCATTTTCTAAATCCCTAAACTAGAAATATAGATTTCAGAGCTATGCGCATAAGGCACGTCAATAAACTGAATAGACGAAATTATCGAGAATTTCTACAGTACACATTTCTAGATGGTAAAACAATATTCTGAATACTCTAAATATTGCAGAGTATTCATTTATATTGCAAGAAATTCTCGCTTGATTTTCTAGAATTTGGTAATGAACCAAGATTATAGTTGCAGAAACCTGCCTCTTGTAGTCTCATTTATTTGCAGAGATTTTTAAATAACTTTGCCCTCAAAAATATAAGGAAACACTCTATAATTCTAATGAGGGCTTCTAGAACTCGCTTTCCAAAGGGACTAGAATTTATAAGGCTGACATGGAACTATTTTTTCTAGAGCCACAATTTAGATTCTAGATGTCAGTTACAGAATTTTTTCTCAGTGCAGGAGAAAAAAATTACACTTATTTCTTATTTATTTATTTTAGTGGAAAAGAAAATGAAAGTAAAAGAGAATACATTAATTGTTTCCATATTTAAGCATTTTTAAAAGCTTTACACCCTTTCTAATAAAACATTTTACAATAATTAATGAAGCCCGCGAAATGACGAAACTTTTTTGTATTTTACATTTAAAACGGTATTGTATAGACTACTAACATATGCCACTAATTAAGTTGTTTGGAAAACGATATTGGATTTAATCTTATTTATAATAAAATCCCGAAATTCCTGAAACTAACTTTTAAAATGATGTAATAGCTAAAACAGGGCATTAAATTAGAGAATTATAATTTTATTCATGTTTTCAATGTGTGTATTTAAGCTGATTAAAATAATGAGAAACAATAATTTAGCTGAATAATTTGCATTACAAATGTCGTCAATACGTCATGAGAAATTAATAATAATATTAAATATTAAATAAACATGTGATTGTAAAATAGGAATTGAAAGATTACAATATAATTTTAAATTTTTTGGAGACGTTTAGACCTCAAAACATAAATATCATGTAGGACAGCGTAGTGTTCAGTAATTTGAACTAGCAAAGAGAAATAAATTTTGGAATACCTGTGTAAAAATCGAGCGCGAGGCTATCGTCGTAGGCGGGTTAGTAATCATATAATAATGGAACTTATCTTGATACATAAAACTTACTTAATAATTGAATTAACTACAATTCGTGTTTAAACATAGTTGATGTAGGAAGAAAAATAATTGATGTTAGTGTTTCCAGATAAAACAATGCTTTGGTCTATGGATTTTCAGGATTAATTTTAATGTCATATATTACCTGAAAAATTAAATTTATATATAAAAATGAAATTTATAGTACAATATTCGTGAGCACTAAACTTACCCATTTGAACAAGACATTTTTAAAAATTTATTTTAGTTTATATTTTATTAATTTACTATACATTTGTTTATCTTGTGAGAAAATAGGGAAAGCACTATTTCTTTAATTATTATTAATTTATTTTATTGATGTTAAAAAATTATTCCAATTCAACGATATTTAGGGGGGGGGGGAAAGCAATAATTAAGAGCAAAAACTATAACTGCTTAACTGTATTTTTCAAATTGTTTATTTACGTATTTATTTTTTAGTAATTTTATATGGCATACTTATAAAATTGTCAGTTTCATGGAAATATTCTAAAACAAAGAAATGTATCTAATCTAGAATGTTTTCATTCAATATCATTATAAATCTCAATGAGATTAACAAAATGAAAGTCCCTGCATAAATAAAAGTCATCACATCTAAAGTTTTTTGCATTTATACTCTCTAGAAGTTGATATATAGCCTTGACGCACATGAATTTGAATTACAATGCCACCACCTATGCCTTGTCAGGCGATACATACCTAAATTGAAATAGTACATGTATACATATTGTCAATTTCATAAATCACATATTGTCAATTTCAGGTTTTATGCCATTATACTTTATTGAGGCTGAGATATAGCCTTCCGTAAATAGTAAAAATTGCAGTACAAAAAGCTCCACCTATTGGACGAATAACACCGAAATTTGATAAGCACTAATTTCTTTCAAGATGTATTTAAATATATGACAGGCCCCGGAAATAATTAAACTGACAGTGTTCACAATGTTCTACAGCGCAATCTAATTTCGAGAATGGCGGTAAATGTTATGCGAAGATTAATAAAAACAGATTCCGTTACGAATTCCTAATACGTAACGAATTTCTAATAACGGATATTCCTAATTATCCTGGATTTCCTAAAATTCCCTACTCAGGAATTTCTAAAATTCCGGAAATATCCTAAGAATTCCTAATAATGGAATTTCTAATAACGGATTTCTAATACGGAAGATTAATAAAGACAAAGGATTCCATGATAAAAAAAAAAAAAAAAAGTTTTAAAGTTCCCACTCGGAGAATATACGGTGCTGCGGCGTAATAATAAAGAGAGTTCTTAAAAAAAAAAAAAAACTTTTATTTTAAGCAGAATTCAATTTGAGTAATTTGCCTTTTATAGTACACAATAAAACAAATATCACTTTTAAAAATTTTATAAGTTTTAAAAATAATTTCATAGACTATAAAATTTTAAAGTTAATGCAAACTTGTTGCATTACAAAACCAAATTTTTAATTTGTTCAGGTAACTTAGGTGAAATTATATTTTAATATTAATGATAAGTTTCATATATTGTTAACTGCAAATTAATACGAAGTTAACAGTAAACTACAGGAAGTAGAAATAAACATCAGTTCGATTAGAAGAAATATGCATTTGGGGGTGGGGTGGGGGAGGGATTGTATGAAACTGCCGTGTGTAGCAACAATCATCTCAAAATTGCGTTCTTTAACTTTAATATTACTTGAAAATATAGGATACCAGAAAAAAGGGCACCGGAAAAAGGGCACTTTTTCAATTCGCAATTCGAAAAATAATAAATATCAAATAATGACTTTAAAGAATTTAAAGCATGACTTTCAAATTACATTTTTAGAGATATCATTTGATTTGGTACACAATTCATTTAGTATGTACCTCCTGGGAGAAAGGGAAGGGGGGGGGGGGCTAGCAGCAGATTGAGAGAGAACAATTGTTTATATACCACCTTCTTACCGATTTTAATGAAAATTTGTATAATCACGTACAATTTGTGACGATCACAAGGAGCGTATTATATACCTGAAAGGCAAGGAGGTGGGGCAGATGGAAATAAATTATTTTTTAAAATACTCTATTATCTTTTTTTAAAATACACTAAATATATTCTTTTTAAAATACCCTATTACCGATTAAAAAAAAAAAAAACTTTGTATAATCACGTACAATTTGTGAAAAAATTACAGTAAGTTTCAGATATACTTGGGGGGTACGGAGTTAAAGAACGGGGGGGGGGGTGCAGAGGAAAATAAAATGAGTTTTTATATATTTATTTTACCGATTTTAATGATATACTAGCGAGCTCCGCCGGCTAGCGGGTCAGTGTTTTTAAATGAATCACTATAATTAATGAATCACTAACAGTAACTTTTATTCTTAAGAAAAGAAAAAAAAAAAAAAAAAAAAAACATTTCTGATCAGGTAAGAAGTTGCCTTCGGCAGCGCAGAAAACTAATGTTTGTATCACTACATTTTAATGAAATTTGTTATAAATAACACTGAATATTTAGGAAAATTTACGCTGATTTATATATATATATATATATATACATATATACATATCGGGGGAAAAGGCAAAAGAAAAAAATGATTGTATAAGTATCACAATTATCAATTTTAATTAAAATTTCAAAGAGTGTTACATACAAGTTGGAGAAGGGGGGGGGAGGAAAAAAATTGTTTTTAAATCACTTTGCTTTATATTTATAGGAAATTTTGCATAAATATCTGTTATTGTTTATCAGAGAGGGTTACACTACCTAGTGAGGGCTAGGGGTACATGGAAAGAAAATATTTTTATGCCATCTTGTTGCCGATTTAATGAAACTTCGTCGAAATATTACTTCTAGTTTATAAAACATTACAATGAGGGTTAAGTATCAGTTCCTTTCTCTTCCTTTGTACGGAAAAATCCAATATATGATTTGAATTTCAAAAGTTACTCAAAATGAAATTTCTTCTTTTAATCTGTCTCTTTTGTCCCCCCCCCCCCTTCGTAGAATATAAAAAACTTATGCTCTCGTTGATGTATAGCATGAGTTTTACAAGAAGAAATTAAGAAAAGTGCTTTTTTTTCCGGATCACGGAAAAAAAGGCTCTTTTCTTAATTGTTACTTGTAAATTACTTCTAAATACGAATGATAGCAAAAAATATTTTGTTTCTACGAGGGGAAGAGGGGGAAATGAGACAGATTAAACAAAAAAATTCTGTTTCTGAATAATCTTTTACCAATGTTTGATATTAACATTTAATTAACTCTATAATTCCCACGGCCTGGAAATTCTGAGGGCCTCAGGATCCCAGAAACATAGCCGAGTCTTGCGGTCACTACTTTCCCCTCTTTTTATTGTTCACTCTGCAGACCATGTGCCCTGTATAAAATGGAGGAAATACCACCACCGATTTATATACAGGGACACTCAAAATTATTCCAAAGCATTGCGTTCTATGAGAGATATTTCTATAAATCAAATTTTAATAACTTTACTTTCCACGAAGTTTTAAGAAACTGAAATATGGTATTTAAATGCACAAAAAAATTCTTTGCATAGAATGTAGCATGATTAGCATTAAATTTACAGGGTGACCCAAAAATATCCATTTATATTAAGAGTTATTAATAACAAAATGCTAGAATTGTACTTTCGTTTACGATAAGCGTTTTTAACGCTTTCTAACATTTTTAAGTGTGAATATGATTTCAGTTTGTGTATCTATCCATCTGTCTGTCCGTCTGTCTGTCCGCGCTCTAACTCCTGTAAATATTTATGGAATTTCTCGAAACTGATATATTTTATTGAAGTTTACTATCGGATGTTCCATATTGAAAATGGAGTGAATATCTCTTCTAGTTTGTGTACAGGGGCACCCAAAAGCATTCGAAAGCATTGTGTTCTATGAGTGTTATTTTTATAAACATTATCCCTATAGAATTTTCCCCATTTAAAATGACATTAATAGGTCCTGTACAACTAGTTTGTTTACAAGGACAACAACAAAAAAAAAAAAAAAAAAAAAAAAAAAAAAAATGCCATTGCATTACGTTTTAGGACAAATTTTTTTGAAGTTATATTTAAAAGTCTTTCTACTGTAAAAATCATAAAAATATTGAAATTTATTGTTAATACTCTAAAATAACGTTTTGTATAGAATATGATATGAATAACTTTCTGATTTACAGGGCTACACTAAAATATTGAGAGAGATCAAAAACTGTAATTATAATCTAATGGCTACATTTTATTTTACGTTAAGCCTTTTTAACACTTTCCAACATTCCTAAGTGTAATTTTAAAATCAATTAATCTATTTGTATATTTTTCAGTCCTTCTGTCTGATGTGTGATAATTTAGGCAAAGAATATTGAAAGTTATTCGACACAACAATTACGTACAGTTGAAAAGTATTACTAATCAATGCGTACTGCATGATTTTTCTTTCTTGTTTATTTCTCACTTCAAATAATTCGTTTGCTAGGAAGCCCGTGCGAAATTTTCGCACTTTATTTATCTCTTCGTTACTTTTAAAATTTAAAATTACTATTATTTTTTTATAGACGTCATTTTTTCATATGCATGAGCAAATTAAATATTTTATTTATTTATTTATGTATTATGATTATTATTATTTATTTATTTTTTTTTTTTTTTTTCACACGAAAGCATATTTCATTTTATGCTGAAAAAAAAGGCAACAATTAAAAATTTAAATGCCTATTTTAAAGCTATTTCTATATTTATATTTTTGTTAATTTTAAAACATCTAATCAAAAATTTGTTACAAATAAGGTACCAAATGAAAGGGGCGATTTTTCTGAATCCATCGGATTAAACAGCTTATTGATTTAGATTTTTTAAAATTACATAAAGTATGAAAATTAGGTGGCGGTTCAAACACAGATAGTGTCCAAGGAAACTTCTTAGCCTTGACAGAGTCGGTCAGTAAGTGATGAGCGTAAGTATATATGCTGATAGAACATGTGCAAAACTTAATTTGGAGTAAGAAATTGCAGTAAAACTATTTACATTTTACAAGTGATTCAAATTTATGATTGTACATAGAACATTATTAAAAGTAGAAAAATAAATTTGTAGGAAGAAATGACAATGAATAATGTTGTAAATAAAATTTAAATTATAAGAAAAAAAGAAAAAAAAAAAATGAAAAGAATTTATATATATAATCAGAAATACACTGTCTACCTTACAGTATTTGGATACTTTCAAATTTAGACGTTTTGTCAAATATCTGGGAAAATTCTTTAGGAATTATCTCGAAACTTTAAGAGTATAAAGAATATATACAAAATATTCTAATGTTCTAAAATAATGCCTTATATATTTCAGTTATTATTCAGTTCAGTTATTCCTTATATATAAACTAATGCCTACCTTATATGTTACACCTCATACATTTTAGCAAAAGTTTTGTCCTGAAGAGGAAAAGAGGACTAGTAAAAATTAAACAAAAATCAAAATGTTTTGTGTCACCCTGTAAAAAATAATGTTTCAAATGCGTTTTAGCTACGGTATAGGATCCTTCTAATTATCTGTATAAAATTTTATGAGGCTGCCATATATTTTCATGGCGATAAGAGTTTCTTTAAATAAACATTTAAAAAAAACTTTCTATCATAATACGTAGGGTGTTAGACCCAGCGCAAAGCCATTTTTAGGAAACTTGGCATACAAAATTAGACCTAGTGTATTGCAACCAGAATGTAAAAATGTTACATATTTTACAAAATATGAGCATTTTTACTAAATAATTTTAACTTCGTATGCGCAAGCTTTAATAAAAATTTCATTTGCATAATTTAGCAGCCAAAAACAGTGAGCTACTTACATGAAAACTACAAAGAAATATCGTGGGAAAAAAAAAAAAAAAAAATATATATATATATATATGAGAGATAGAATGGATAGAATTTCAGTCCCCCCCCCACCCCCCACCAAATAAATAATAATTAAAAAAAAAAAAAAAAAAAAAAGAAGAAGAAGAAAGAGAAGAAGAAGGAAGAAAAAATGGTGATAAGGGGTTTAATCAATATTTATTTATACTCAGCAAATACTGTATTGTCATTGGACCCTGACTAAATAAAAATAAAAATTTGAATAAAATCCCCCTCATAATATATGGCTTTTATTTTGAGAGGAACTAAAATTCTGTTTATTCTGTCGCTCACAACCTGATTGTTCTTTCATATAAGTAGTTCAATAGGTTTGGCTAATAAATAACACCGATGAAATTTTTCAAAAACTTCCGCATGCGTAGTTACAAATAATTTAGTAAAAATGCTCATGTGTCGTAAGATATTTAGCATTTTTGCATTCTATTTGCTGCATGCTGTGTCTAATGTAGTAAATAAAGTTTCCTAAAAATGGCTTTGCGTTGGGTCTAATACCCTACGTGTTACAACTCCCCCCTTTTCCCCCCCAATTTTTCAAAGAAACTGTTATACTTCTATGAATATAAATGGCAGACTCATAAAAAGTTATACAGGTAATTAAAAGCATCCGCATAATCACATACTACAGTGAAAACGCATTTCAAGCCTTACTTTTACAGGGTGATCTAAAAAAACATTTGCTGAAATATATGAGGTTTTACAGGTTCTTTATACTTCTAAAGTTTCAAGAGAATTCTAAAGCATTTTCTTTGATATTTAACAAAAACGTCTAAATTCGAAAAACCAAGCATATAATAACCACATACTTAGGCGGCTATCAGCACTAATTATACATGTTACTATATTTTTAAAGAAAATTACTTATATTTTACAAATGGTTATAATTTATGACTATATATAGAACATTTTTGAAGGTACAAAAATCAATTTGTAGGACAAGATGACAAAAAATAATGATGTACATAAAAACAAAATTATTCGGATAAAAAATAATTAATCTCTCTCTCTCTCTCTCTCTCTCTCTCTCTATATATATATATATATATATCAGGGCGCGAAATTTCCGTTCGCCAGCTCGCAATTGGCGAGTAGAAATTTTACTGTGGCGAGTAAAATTTCGGTCTAAATGTAGATGGAATTCTTATAGTATACGGTGCTACCAAAAAAAAAAAAAAAAAAAAAAAAAGGAAGAAGAAAGAAAGAAAAAATCGACTTTGAAACGTAAAATCATGCTAATCTTAAAAGTAAAATTATTTGAATAAAAATTAAATGAAATCAATGCAAAAAAAAAAAAGAGAAAAAAAAAATGTTCGAAACACAAACTGACCACATATTATTCAGCAACCAACACTAATTATACATGCTCCTAAATTAATATATACACATTGTACAAATGGTTTTAATTTATGACTATATGTAGAACATTATTTAAGAGGTACGAAAAAAGTTTTAGAGAAAAAAATGAGTAAGAATAGTGTTGTAAACAAAAATAAAGTTATTCAGATAAAGAAATAATTTAAGGGAAAAAACGATTTTTTTTTTCATTAGAAATATAAACAACCTAGACAATAATATAGGCATTTGTGTTGCTTAGTTAATAAATGTATCAGCATTTTATTCTTTTTCCTTTTTTTTTTAGGTGTTCATTTTCCTAATTTGGGCCTCAATAATATATTTAGGATTTCTGATTGACATTGATCGTGGATGACGAGGATCTATTAGTTCAGGGAGAAGACGGTCCAAATAGAAATTTTTTAATTTTGATTCCATTTTATTTTTCCAAAATTCGTCATTTTTTTTTTTTCAATTTTTTCTATTTTATAACCTTTCTTTGTCCACATTATAAAGACACAATATTCCCTGTTAGTTATGTGAAGTTGTCCCTGTATTTGATAGTAAAATTTATGGTTTGTATTTATATTACCAATTTCATTTCTTTGTTTGTTAAAAGTCCAAAATGTAAATTTTCTTGATCGTATTCCTTCCTCTGGGGTTAGCATTTCACATGTTTGTGAAATACTCCAAATCTTCAAAATGTAACCAACAGTACGATAAGGAACTTGCCTCGGGGAACTAGTACAAGTAGTTCTTTCAGGTTTCAATTAGAGCCCCCGATTCACATCGAGGGCTCTAGTTTCAATTAGTAATAAGAGAGGGGGATTTGGAAGCTGTCAGAATCAGTGTATTCGTTTCTCCTTTTTTGAAGTGAAGTGATGATTAAGAAGGACTTTTTTTTTGTCACTACACAGCAACCTTAAAGGAGGTCCCTCAATGTCTGGAGTAAGAAGATAGTCTTTTTTCCTTTCATCAGACTCTGACATAAAATTACATCCCCTCAGTTAGCGTAAAAGTAACAGATAAGAAGAGAAATCGTAAACATATGCGTTGTTTAGTATTTTATTATTTAAATCTATTTTAGAGAATAAATAATTGAATTCGGGGTTTAAATTTCAGAATTATAATATCAAATAAATTGATTTGTTATATAAATTTTGATTTGCTTCCGCAAAGTAAAGAGAATATGACCAATGTAAATAGCTCGGAAGTACATAAAATTTACAATTATTTTCAAAATGTAACATGAAAATAATTGTAAATTGTTTAAATTGTACAAATTTTAATAATTGTTTCAAGAAAACAATTACATGAAAATTTATTAACAAAGAAAAGGAATTCATCTAAAACAATTAATTATAAACTCTAGCGAAAATTAACGGGACCCATGTAATAATCTTTTTTTTTTTTTCCCTTACAATAATTTTACATTTTTTTCCTTTTTATTATGTCAAGAGAAATTTACTCCATATTATTTGAGAAACATGCTGAGCTATCGGTAGTTGATATTCATGAGTTATAATTATAATATATGAAATATTTTAAATCGGAGTATGTATGGTGGGGTATAAAATAAGGCTAATTGTCTGCATTAGATACCCAGGTCTGGGTAGTTACTTCCGTGGGTCGTTCTAAAGGTCCTACCGCATATTAATGCGTGTTTCGGGGAAAACTACGAAAAATTCCGAACTAGCTCGATCTGGGATTGAACCTCTCGGCCACTGTTGAGCTTTGGGTATCTGTGAAATAAACTTCAGGGACTACTTCATAAATTAAATTTCTGAATACTCTCCCTTAAAATGTTTATTATCACATTTTAAAATTACATTGAATGGATAATTAAAATGTTCACCCTTCTTACTATTAAGCAAGTTAAAGTTATATAGGTATAGCCATAATTTCGACAATATAATTTTGGCAATACAATTTGGCAATACAATTTTACTAAATTTTAAAATATAATGACTTTATACCTACATTTAACGAATTCTTTGTTATTAGTCTATGATTTATTTTATTTATTTATTTTTTCCTTCTTTCCTCTTTTTTTTTTTTTTTTTTTTTTCCTCATAATGTTAAATGATTTTATAGAGAAAAATGATTTCACCAAGAATATATGCACAATTTAAAACAATTCATTACAGATACAATTTGAAAAGACAGAAAGAAAGAAAAATAAATAAATAAGAATAAAGAAAGAAAGAAAAATACTTTTTTTTTTTTTTAAATCCGTCTTTTCTAATACTTTCTAACATTCTGAGACAGTTTTTTTCTTTTTCTATCTTTTTTTTTTTTTTTTTTAAATAACGTTTTAATAGAAATGTTTTTTATAATTTTAAATATTTCTAAAAAATAAAAATCACTTGAGAAAAAAATTTAAAATATTGACACATAATGTTAAAATTCAAAAGAAAGATTGAATTTTCAAGCTTAATTTTTTACTGTTAAAAGTTTAAAAAGCCCTGAATATGAATATGTGTATTATCTGATGCAATTACTTGGAAATGATAAATGCTTTCTTTTGCTCTTGCATGACAGACAAAATGTCGATTTACAGGCCAACTTTTGAAGCAAGGTTTTGGTTAAATTACACGTTTTGAGTTCCCCTGGTTAAAAATATATTTTATGGGGGGGGGAGGGGAGGAATTGCATAGGAATGATAATTTTCCTTTCTTGCTTATAAACCAAGATTTATCTGTTTCATTTCAAATAATGAAATTTCAAATATGTATATGGTAAAATTTAAGTTTTCAATATGCAATTTAATTGTTTGAAGTTTAATTCAAAATTTTCTACTAATGAATAACACACATGCTTTATGAATGTGATGTTTTAAGAATTACTATTTTAAATTATTTTATATTGAAAATAAATGGACTATTTTTTATATTCATATTCGTAGATGTTTTTGCTTATTTATTTATTTATTTTTCATGGCTTAGATTTTCTTTGATAGTATTAAATTTATCACAGTTTTATCATTATGGTCTGTTATTGATATAAAAGAAATTACATCATATCATATTGCAATCAAAAGCAGTCTTTGTATGAGCAAATTTTGCAAATCTCACATTCCCATAAGTTCTGCACAATGTGTCCTAATTTTGTCTTTTTATTCTTTTTCTAAAAGCCATTTTGCATTAAAAAAAAAAAAAAAAAAAAAGATCAAATTTTTTTTTCCTAAATATCTCAAAATGAAAGTTGTTGTCTTCGAATGCAAAGTGAAAGAAGCAACACGATTTTCAACCAAAGAGAAATGACACTTGTTTCGCTCTCTTTTGTTCGGGAATGACACTTGTTAGCGCTGTCCATCACTGACCTGTTCACACGCCTCCAAGACTGCCCGCTCCCTATCCATAGACCCTGTATATAAGGTCTATGTCCTTATCGGTAGGGGGGATGAATTTTTTTGAGCTATCCTCGGCTATAACGGGATTCAAGTAGCTCGGATGATTTCGGCTATAACGGGATACAAAAGGTTAATGTCTGATGTGAACAATGCATTGAATTTTTGCATACTAACTTAGAAACAGAAATATACTGCGATACGTAACCCTCTCTAAAAATTTTCATAAGCAATAACGGACATTTATACAAAATTTCTTATAAATATGAAGCAGTTTGATTTAAAAACAATCGTATCCCCCCCCCCTTGTCCCCCAAAAATATGTAACACTCACCGTAATTTTTCATTAAAGGAAAGGGATAGTTGTTAAAATTTTAATTAAAATTGGTAACATTGTGATATTTATACAATTCTTTTTCTCCTCTGTTCTCATACCCCCCAAGACATATGTAACAATCAGCGTAAATTTTCTTAAAAATTAAGTGATATTTATAATAAATTTTATTAAAGTGCAAAGCATAATGATATAAAACTTCATTTGTATATTTTTGTATCCAGCACCCCCTCCTCTCACCCAGATACATGTAACACTCACCGTAATTTTTGATTAACAGTAAGTGACTTTTGCACAAATTGTCAATAAACAGAAGTCGATAAGAAGTGTTATTTAAACAGATTTTGTTATACATCTGTCCCTCGCCGCTGCTACACACACTTGTCCCCTTTTTCAACTACAGGTAACTTTCATTATAATTTTAATAAAATGTAAGTGACAGTCATACAATTTTTTTTACTCTGCCCCCTCTTAGCAACTCCCCCCCCCCCCCACAAAAAATAAAATAAAATAAAATAAATAAAATATGTGTAACACTCACTGTAATTTTTCTTAAACAGTAAGTGGTATGCACACAAAAATTTATTTATATCGATACTAGGGTAGTTTAAAAAATATATATTTTATTTCCATCTGCTCCCCCTTTGTCCCCCCCCCCCAGGTATAGAATGCACTCATTGTGATTTTCATAAAAAGTAAGTAATAGCTATAGAGTATATCATTAAAAACGGTAAAATGGGGATATAAAAAATCATTTTATTTTCTCTGCCCCCCCCCCCTCTTTAATTCCCCACCCCAAAGTATGTCTGGCACTTACCGTAAAATTTTCCCAAATTGTGTGTGATTATACAAAGTTTTTTTTAAATCGTTAATAGGGTAGTTTATATATATATATATATATATATATATATATATATATATATTACTTCCATCCCCCTCCCCCCCTTGCCCCTTAGGTATACAATACGCTCATTGTGAATTTCATAAAAAGTAAGTTATAGAATATATCAATAAAATCGGTAAAAAGGTGATATAAAAAATCATTTTATTTTCCTCGGCCCTCCCTCCTCTCTTTAACCCACCCCCGAAGTATGTCTGAAACTTACTTTAAATTTTTCACAAATTGTGTGTGATTATACAAAGTTTTTTTTTTTTTTTTATATATCGTTAATAGGATAGTTTAAATATATATATATATATATATTACTTCCATCCCCTCCCCCCTTGCCCCTTAGGTATACAATGCGCTCATTGTGATTTTCATAAAAACTAAGTTATAGAATTATATCAATAAAATCGGTAAAATGGTGATATAAAAAATCATTTTATTTTCCTCTGCCCTCCCCCCTCTCTTTAACCAAACCCCCCGAAGTATGTCTAAAACTTACTGTAATATTTTCAAAAACTGTACGTGATTATACGAGGTTTTTTTTTTTTTTGTTTTTTTTTTTTTTTGTTTTTTTTTTTTTTTTTTTCCTTATCGATAATAGGGTAGTTTAAAAAAGAATATATTTTATTTCCATCTCCCCCCCACCCCGCCCCCTTGACCCTCAGATATATAATACAGTCGTTGTGATTTTCATAAAAAGTAAGTGATAGTTATAGAATATATCGTTAAAATCGGTAAAATGGTGATATAAAATATCATTTATTTTTCCTCTGCCCTCTCTCTCTTTAACCCCCCCCCCTTCTTCCCCGTATGTCTGACACGTACTGTATTTTTTTTCACAAATTGTACGCGATTATAAAAAGTTTCATTAAAATCGGTAGGAATGTGATATAAAAACAATTGCTTTCTTTTGATCTGCTCCTGGTCCCCCCTCCTTCCCCCAGGTATATACTAATTGAATGTTGTGGAAAATCAGCTGAGATTTTTAAAAATCGTAATTTTAAAGTCATTCTTTAAATTCATTATTTGATATTTATTATTTTGCGATTTGCGAATTAAAAAAGTGCCCTTTTTTCCAGTGCTTTTTTTTCCGGGTGCTTTTTTTTCCGGGTGCTTTTTTTTCCGGGCCCTTTATTTCCGGGATCCGAAAATATATTAGTTAATAAGAATCTAGAAGGAAAATATTTTATTTTGGAAGAAAATAGCTAAGCAAAATAGATAGAAAATTTTGGATAAAATAATTTTTAAACAATGACACTTTTGAATTCAGAAATTTTAATTCATCAAACTGGAAATTAATTTTTGATAGAATGGAGTAAAAGGCTGATTTTTATCAACTATATGAACGACTGAGCTACCCTGGCTGATAACCAGCTCGGCACTTCTCACATAATTTACGTTGGCAAGGTCACCGAGTCTGAATTAAAGCAGCTATATCAAGTGACAAATTTAAACATGGCATAACTCCAAACGGCCACGAAATTTCAATGGTTATGGTGAAAATCCCTGGTTATCAGCCAGGGTAGCTCAGTGGTTAGAGCATCCGCGCGTTAAGCGGAAGGCCTGGGGTTCGATTTCTGGCTCTGGTATTTTTCCCATAGTTGGTAAAAATCAGCCTTCTACTCCATTCTATCAAAAATTAATTTCCAGGTTGATGAATTAAAATTTCTGAATTGAAATTTCGTGGCCGTTTGGAGTTATGCCATGTTTAAATTTGTCACTTGATATAGCTGCTTTAATGCAGACTCGGTGACCTTGCCAACGTAAATTATGTGAGAAGTGCCGAGCTGGTTATCAGCCAGGGTAGCTCAGTGGTTAGAGCATCCGCGCGTTAAGCGGAAGGCCCGGGGTTTGATTCCCAGCTCTGGTATTTTTCACATAGTTGGTAAAAATGAGCCTTCTACTCCATTCTATCAAAAATTAATGACACTTTTGATAAAGATAATAAACGAATATTGAATCAAACATTCAAACTCACATTTTCTGAAAAAAAAAAAAAAAAAAAAAAAGAAAAAAGAAAAAAGCAAAATTCTCCCGTCAGTAAAAAAATATAGAAGCTATGCAAGAAGAATATTAAATTTTATTTTATTTTTTCTCCCTCTCTCTCTATGTATATATTTAAAAAATATTACTGTCCCTGGCGCGGTTTAAAATACGGTATTTAAACATTTCCTACATAATTTAAACAACATTTTAAAGTTAGTTATAGAAACAGTTTTATTTGATGTACATTCCTGTGTGAGAGTGGCATTAGTCCCTTGTCATTTCCCTTTTTTTAGATATTGGAGTTACGTTCATTGAAATATAAGACTCTCATTAACTTTTGAAGAATATTTAAATTTCATATCATTTAGAGAATTTTTACCCACACCGCTCATTGAAACACATTCGACTAATTAAAAAAAAAAAAAAAAAAAAAAAAAAAAAAATCTGTTTTATCTCTGTAAACAATTCGCATACCAAATAAGGTACTTAAATTAAGCACAACATACGCATATGTATAGAAAAACAAAGTAGTAGGGGGAAAGAATGATCGTAACCCGAATGTGAGTGTAACCCGAAAGAACAAATAAATAATTAAAACAAAAGCAACTAGCAATATTTTTTAAAGTTAATTTTTTTAAATAAGTATATTGGAAAGAAGAGCGGCAAAGAGTGTTGCCGCTTTGTTTGCAGCATTCGTGTTTATTTTGTTCGTCTGACGAAGAGTGGTGTCTGTTGCGGTTTCTTACATTTTATGGTGTTTATTCATAATTTTGTACTTATTACTTTTAAACGCCAGTTCTGTTGTGCTCTTTTTTACAATTTTGAAAGTAATTTTTATTGTATTTAATTTGTATTTATTTATTTTTTAAATAAATGTTATATGCAAATGATGTTATTGTTATTATGGTTAAGAAGTATATGAAAATAAGCATTAAAATTTTTTACTTTCTTTTACTTCAAACTCGGAATAAAATGAGCCGGCAAGGAATTAAACTGTGCTTCTTAATTTTATTTGATCCGCTCTTATGTATAAAAATCGGAGACAACAAAATTATTAATATTACCAACTAGTTTTAAAGGAATATGTATGGTTAAAATTCCTCTATGCTCTATGCATTAAAATTCAATGAAAATATTTTGAATTATAATATTTAAAATTTTGTTTTTCTAATGTTTAATTTAGGATTTCTTTTACATCATTTAAAATTATAATCTTATGGTGCTGATATAAAAATTACACTTTAAAGTTTAAGAATAATTATCGTAAATTTTAACTTTCTAAAAGTTACAATAAGAATTTTAAAATCAATATTTAAATAATGCTATTAAATATAACCTATTAAATATTTTAGCTTTCTCCTTCAAATAATTTATTTAGTTATGTTAAAGAAATTATAACACCAGCTTAAAGCGGCAGGCACATTTGCGATTTATTTTTTAATCACTCTCTTTGTATTTTTCCCCTTTTCAGTTAACTTTTCAAGGTAACTATTCTTTACAGGCAATATACGTTTAAATGAATAGTAAACATGTGTTGTAAACATCTGGTTTTACCATAAAGTAGAAAGCGAAGTCCTGTCGCCAATTTCAGAAGGATAGGAGGACTTTCAATGCTATTAACAATAGGGAATCACAATGAGGATTATTTAAAGAATTCTAATTGGCTTTTTTCTGTTTGGCTAGGGATAATGGAAATGTCAGACTAAACGGATTAATTTAGAAAATATCGACTTTCAGATTTTCTTTCATAGTTTAGAATCAGTCATACAATCAGTGGGTTATTTAGCAGTGCTTAACACCCTAAATATCATGCTAATTTATTCTTACATGCTTTAAAAATATGGATAAAATTTCTTTCTTTCATTCTTTTCTTTCTTTCATTCTTTTTTTTTTTTTTTTTTTTTTTTAATAAGATTAAGGAGGGGTGTATCTAGAAAACGGTGGGTGATTTGACAAAATGGTGGTCATATTCGGATTCAGGAGGATATTTTACATAAAAATCTGCAATAATGGTATCAGATCTCGTTTTTTTTTTTTTTTTTTCAGAGCAGTGTAATTACTAATTTATAAACTATGAGAATCATCAGAATAATAAAAATGTTGATAAATAATTTTATAATGAACATTTTATCTAATTTATATGTTAGTATGATTTTTTTTTTTTTTTTAAGTTATTCACATGCAAAAAAATTAAGGAAAGAAAGAAAAAAAAAAAAAAAAAAACAGAAAAGTGAATACAGGAAGAAAAATCTGGTTATAATCTAACATATGGACTTATAAGCATCATCACTGTCTTTAATGCATCCTTATGGCAATTTTTCATCAGGTTACCCTTTCTAAAATTGTTATTTATTTATTATTATTTTTTTTAAAGTTTATTTTTGAAAAAAAAAAAAAAAAAAAACAAGATTAATTATTTATTTTAAAAATTTTACTTAAAAACGATTTATAAAATTTGATTAATTATATGATAATGAATATGCCATCCAGATTTTATGTTCCTATGCTTATTTCTTTGAAAATTACGTGTAAAAGAAGAAAATGGGAAAGTAGATTGTTCCTTTAATTTTGCATGTATTTGTCAACTTATACAAAAAGACAAATTTTTTTTTTTTTTTAAACATTAACATGATATATTTCTTTTTTAATATTTAATAAGTTATTATAAGTTTAAGAAGTGGATGAAAGTAATTAGAAAAACTTCATTGGAGATTTAATGAAATAAAATGTATAAATGGCGGGAAAATATGTAATTATGCAGTAAAGTGACACTGTAGTAGGGTGACTATACAGTAGTGACTATGCAATAGAGTGATATAAATCTATTTGCTTTTAAAACATTAGATCACGCAAGATATTTCATAAACTTAAAATCTCTTTCTCAAATAATTACTGGTTTTGAGAATTTGGTCGTATTGTCGTGGAAAAATCTATTAAAGTGACAAATAATAGTGAAAATGTTTAACATCAATGTTAGAAAAAAAAAGTACTCCCATCAGTGACCGAAAAGTTTTGCTTTGTAGGCTCATTGGCTCAGCCATTCGAGTTTCCCGCGATTTCTTCCGAAACTTCCATGAATAGAAACTAGAAATCATTCGAAAGTCCACTCGTGAAAGGTATTTTTTATTTATTTATTTATTATTTATTTATTTTTTTTTTTTTTTCATCGTTTAATTTGAATTTCCTATAATAATAATTTTGAATATAAAATGATGAAAATTTCGAACTGTTTAGAAATTAGGTTTAAAAATAAATAAAGAAAGAAGTGGGGGAGACAAATGTATAAAGGTTTGAATTTTTATTGAAAAAAATAAGGTAAACGTTGCTAAAGAATTAAACTCTATATTTTATTTAAAGCAAATATTTTATTTTTATTCTTTATTTACGGATTTTCTATACTTGAATGAAAAATTAATATTATATTGTATTAAAATTATACATACAAAACATTTTTCTTAAAAGAAAATAAATTTAGCGCTGGAGTTCTGTATTAGATTCGAATCTTTTCTCTTTACATATTTATAAACTCTAAGTCTGTAATGGACTAGTTCTTATTATGTAAAATTTTAAGGGATTTTAAGCAAATTGTCTAGGTCCATTATGTAGTCTCGAAACAAATGTAAATCCATTTTTATTTGATGTTTATTCACAGATTTTAATTTTATATATGATAGATTTAGTATAAAGCATAAAACCATAATTTCACAGAAGTTATGTACATAAATCTGCATAAGAGCGATTTTTTTTTTTTTAAATAATTTTTAAATAAATAAATAAAAATCTGTGTAATTTTTTAGTACTTTGTGTCCCTGGTGTGTGAAATTCATTAAATTTCAGTCTGCCATCTCACTCGTCTATTTTTGAAAACAGACAAAAATGTAGTGAATTTCCCGCATAAAAAAATACTAAAAAATAAAAATAAATAAATAAATAAAAGAAATTAAAAGTTTAAGTCAAAATTTTAAAAAGTCATTCGATCAAAATAATACATACGTATATGTTGAATGTATTTTTTTTTTTTTTTTTTTTTTTTTTTTAA
>CAWVNO010002510.1:0-90000 GCA_963930645.1 Salticus scenicus | reverse complement strand
CTCATCTTCAGGAAAATTAACGCTTGATATTAACACCTTATCGGCCAGTTGCACCACATCACAGAAATTTTGTTTACTATGAAATGGATGAAACGATTTTTATGAAAGTTTGGAGGTTGTTTTTAAAGTTGCTAAATCGGTGGGACATATCCTCATTTTCAGGAAAATTTCCGTTCACTGTTAACTTTTTATCGACCAGTTGCACGGCATGATAGAAATTGGGTTTATTGGGAAAGGGATAAAACAATACAAATGAAAGTTTGGGGTGGATTCAATTGGGTGTGCTATGAAATGGATAAAACTATTTTAATAAAAGTTTGGAGTTAAGTGTTTTTGAGGTAGCTAAATCGATGGGAAATATCCTCATTTTCAAGAAAATTCTCGTTCGGTGCTAACCCTTTATAGGCGGGATGCGTCATATGGCAGAAATTCGGCTTACTTGAAAATGAATATAATAATTCTGATGAAAATTTGTGGTTAAGTGTTTTTTGAAGAGTTAAAGTGATTAGAAATATCGTCATCTTGAGGAAAATTCGCATCCGTTGTTAACCCTTTATCGGCCAATTGTAAAATACGGCTTTACAGTCGGCAGCAAAATCATTCGAGCGCTGGCAATAATTCCTATGTAAAAAAAAGTACACTTAAAAGTATTTTGTTAAATTAATCCTTGTCGAATCATTTTCTTAGGGCCGTATTCACCAAGCTTCATTGATCGCGGATTAAACCATGGATCTGGAAATCCGAGAGTCAAAGCTAACACTGGATTAAATTCCTACGGTATTCACCATCAACCGATTACGTAATCCATGGATTAACTGGAAGAGAAATGAAAGCTTCGTTTTGATTGGCGAAGAACGAAGATGGATTCCCCGTTCGGCTTCAATTAACCAGGGATGAGAACTTTCAGATTTTTGTAGGAATTTCAGACTTTTCTTAATTTTTTAAAAACAATTTTCAGGTTTTTGCTTCTAAATATTCTTATTTTTGTTCAATTTTCTTTCTTTGACTGTTTCTAAACAATTTATTTTCATATATTTTCCAATTTTGCTTATAGAAAGTATGATTTTGTGTATTTGTTTCTTCTTTTATTACTAAAATTAAATTATCTTTGAGTTTTGCTGATACTTTCAGACTTTTTTTCTATTTCCCACTCTCATCTCTGATTAACTAATCAATCGGATTTGAAGGTTAGAAAGGGTAAAAAGCAAATTGGCACGGCGAAATACACGGTTTTCACTCTTGTTTACTTCGCTTTTGTTTACGCACGGATTAAGAATCAATTTTACTTCAGAACATTTTTTAAAAGAATAATCACGCAGACGACAACTGTTTACGCTACGATTTAAAAATTTTGATTGTTATGGATAAGAGAAAAAAATTATCCGAACTACGCCCCCCCCCCCCCCCTTACAAGCAATGCCCCTGACTGTAGACCAATTACAGGAGCTATTATCAAGCAGTCTTCACAAATTAGTGATTTTTTAATTGAAAATATTTTTAAATAACTATAATTAGTTTTTCTTTATTTTAGTTATCTCATTAGATTACTTAAAAATTTGGAATAAGTTTTAAACTAAAACATAACCAAACAATGCAAATGAAGATAGCTTTTCCCTTGTTTCATTTGTTTACCAATTTTCAGTCGTTATTTCGGGTACATTTCTAAGTAATTAATAAAAAGGTTAAAAAATATACAAGTTTATTAAATAATTTTATGCGAAATTGGGGAAAATATATAAATTAATGAAAACTTTATAAGCTAAAACCATAAATTATGAAACACGCAACAATTGTTTCCGTCGAAGTACTGTGGCATACAGCCCCCCTTCCAATTAATTAAAGTTGGCCAGACCTTAATCTCTACACAGAGCAGGTGTGCTGATACTTACAATAGTTTGGCTCCAGACTGTCTCGAACTGTGACACTAAAGTACAAAGAAGCTGCCCTGATGGTACGCCCTGATGGTCGTGAGAACATTGGAGTTTCCGAGGAATTTCTTCGGCCCGACGGAAAGGCGCCCGCCCGCTCAGCGAATGAGAGAGGAGCGCGGGTTGCCATCGAGAGAACGAGTTTTCCCAGGAACAGAGCTGGAAGCAGAGAGTCGGGGATTCGTATCTTGTCTTCGGCCAGTGAAGGTCGGAGGGTTTTTTCTTGTCCCGTTTACCAGGAGAGGTAACGAGACATTTAATGATTTTTTGTGTTCCTCTAGGAGCAGAGAACACAGGTCAGCGTATTTTCTGTCACCGGCGAAGGTGCAGGTCAGCTCATAAGAGACTTTGTACTTAAAATTATCCTAGGACTGAGCTATATCTTTTCTGTACCTGGAACGGTGCAAGGATTGTTTCAGTAAACCGAATTTAGGATCACGGAGATCCACTGAAACTGTTTGTTAAAAGCATCAAATCAACTATCGATCCATACTGTAGCTCCTGGCCATTGTATATAATCCTCCAACATCAATATTGTAACTAAAGGTTGTACATAGAATCTTGTTTAAATTTTAATTAAATTAATTTTCTTATCAACTTCTGCTGTGACGGGATTTTCTTCTTCGCTACCAGAACCCTCGCCCGAAATTCCAAAACGCCACAGTACAACCTTTTATCAGGCAGAAAAAAGTAAGCACGATAATTCGACACGATATTACTGTTGCATACATTTGTAATTTAAAGTGCTAGTTTACAAACTTCATTCAACACAAATCATTTGGTGCATTTTCTATACATTATAGTTATATCATTCTATCAAAGATATTTGTTTAAAATTTCTGCTATGCTACCCATTAAAATAAATCAATTTGTGAATTAATCTTTAGCGATTAAGCTCATGAAAATGAAGGCGAAGATATATAGCTTTATTGATAGCAAAAATCGCTTAATCAGCAAAATTTTATTTGACATGACAGAACAGAGTACAATGTCGTCAGAATTGATATTAACTATTCAATTTTAATTAAGTAAAAACACAGTGATAAATGTGTATCATTAAAAAATTAAAGCATATTTTTTTACTCAAACTCTTGGTCAAAATCAGGTATTTAAAGACTGTGTTTCTTCGTAAAAGATTAAAATATAAAAAAGATATTAAAATGATTTTAAAAGCAATTTGCTGCTAATAAAACAAAATTTATATTTCTTTCATGTTCAATGTTTACGAAGCTGAGCTGTGGAATGCACATGCTTTACGGAAAGATCCGAGAATTATCTCTGTTAATCCTCCGATATTAGAGGATCAAAAACGAAGTGTTAAAGTAGCCGGTGAACTGCGGATTTTCGTTGGAGAATACCGATTTTCGTATGATCGAGCGATTACCGCTGATCCGAGGTTTAATCCGAGTGTTAAGAAGTAGGTGAATACGGCCCTTAGTCAGTCTAAGAACATGATTCGACAAGGATTTATTTAACAAAACTGACTAGGCGTACTTTTTTACATAAGAATTATTGCTAGCGCTCGAATAATTTTGCTGTCAACTGTACTCGTAAATGGATATAATGATTTTGTTGGAAGTTTGAAATTAAGTGTTTTTTGAGATGTAAAGTCGATTACAGATTTTCTTATCTTCAGTAAAATTCCCGCTTCTTATTAACCTTTTATCATCCGGTTGCAAATTACGGCAAAAATTGGATTTACTTGGTTGTGGATGTAAAGGTGTTGAAGAAAGTTTTGGAGCAAGTTTTTTGGGGTACAAAATCAATTAGGTATATTATCACCTTCGGGACAATTCGCGTTTACTCTTAATTATTTTTGAAAAACCTTTCTCATATATCCGTATTTCTAGGAAATTTAGCATTCATTGCTGTGTTAATCTTCACTCCACCGTGGCAAAGTATGGCTTTTTTTTTTTTTTTTTTTTTTTTTTGGGGGGGGGGAGGGATTTGCTCGAACGATTTTGATAAGTATTTAAGGTATGGGGGTTTTTAGATGACAATTCAATTTGAATTTTCTTCATTTTTAGGAAAATTAACGTACACAATTAGCACTCACACTGCCTTTTGCAAAATTACGACAGAAACTTTCCAAAAAATAGCTCTAACTGTTTTGATAAAAAATTAGCATTAAGTTTATTTTTGAGAGCAGAAACCCATCTGATTTATCTCCATCTTCATAAAAATTAGAGTTTACTGTAAACCTTCGTTTCATACATAGCAAAATATGGAAAAGATATGGTTTTCTAGAAAGTATTTCAATAATTTTGATAAAAACTTAGATTTAGGGAATTTTTGAGTTTACAAATGAATTGTAAACACAAAAGTCTGACATTCTCTTTAGAACATTTAATATTTATCGGTAAACCGCACTTCCCCCAGGAAAAATGGCAAAAACTTCGTTTTTTTTTTTTTTTTTTTGAACCCTCGAATGTCTTTAATAAATCTTTAGAGTTGATGTGTTTTTGAGATGACATTTTAATTTGCGTTTGAATAACACTCATCTTCATTGTAATTAGCGTTCACTGGTAAACCGCATACCACAAAAAAAGGCGGAATAACCTTTTTTTTTTTTTTTTTTTTTTTTTTTTTTTTTAATAGAAACTGTTGAAAGGATTAAAGGAAAAATGCTAGAGGTTATTTTTAAAACTAAAAACGGCTTCATTTATCATCATTTTTAGAAAAGGGAACCGTAACTGTACTAGAATAATGTGTAGCAGAAATCTTGTCTTTTAAGAAACTATATAAATGATTTTGATAATAAACTGTAGTTAGAGATTTAATATGATAATTGGATTTGAACTTTCCTTATATCGAGGAAAATTAGCATGCATTGGTAACTCGATCTCCGCACTGAGCAAACAAATAATAAACATATTTATGTTTACCTGAAAACAAATCACAGCATCTGCACTACGAATGATTTTTACAATGAGACCGAGTGAACTCGGTCATCCAAGTACTAAGTTATTATATGTGGAAATGAAGCATAGAAATAAAAGAAAATAAGTTGAACAATTCAATTAATGTAGAAAAATAACTTCGAGATTGTCCAAAAATTGCTAACAACGGCATTTACAGTAGCAGGGTTAAAAAATAATGAGCTGTTTCTGAGACAGTGATGCATTAAATCATGTAAAATCACTATTGTCGGGGAGAAGGGGAGTAGAGAATACGATGCGCAGCACAGAACTCTTGTGTGACGGGACGGAGCTGATTGAGTCAGTCGCCGAATCGAATCGAAAAGAGATGCAATGTATCTTAAACCGAGAAACAAAACTCTTTCTAAATCATAAACTTTATTAGTTCTTATTGATTTTCCATAACATAAGTTAGGATTGTAACAATAAATCGTTTGTTAAGCAGATATTAGATGTCTGAGTCTATGCATTGGCATTATAGTTACTAATCCCGGGAAATCTGGCAGAGAGGGTAAGTAGATTTAAACTTATTCTCATTTGATTAATATGCATGTTATTCTGATTTGTGTTTGGGTAAAAGTTGCAGAATTTGAATCGAAAATAAATTCGTTAGAAATTCTTAATCCGAGATTCTAAATTTAATCAACCCTAATTCGAAATTCATAAATTGATACTTAGTCGAAATTCATTGTTGGCTTCAAAGCCATAGTGGTCCGTCGATTCACGGAGGCTTAATTATCTATTAATTTAATTAGATAATATAATTAATCGTAATTCGTTAAATTAAAAAAAAAAAAAAAAAAAAAAAAAAAAATTGTAAATTGAAAAAATTCTTTTGTTTACGTAGTATAAAACTTACTGTATAAGAACGTTAAAGGAAATTAAAATTTATTTGTTGAAAATAAATCATTAATATGAAGTTAAATTGTTTTGATATAAAACGTAATTCAAAGTAGTTCGGGTTTAGAAGTTTTGTTTTGAGAGAAAACGTAATTCAAAATAGTTTGGTTTTCAAACCGAAAGTTTCGGTTTGGAATTTCAGAAATAAACTTTCATATTAATTAATTGTTGAATAAAGGAGTGTATGAGAATGAAAAGGGTGCATTTAATATTTTATTAGTTTATTTATTTCAGTAAAAAAAAAAAAAAAAATTCTATATGTGTGTTTCTTTTCATTTCTTCTTATATTTTTGTTTTGTTTTACTTCCTGATCTGCAGAATAATAATTTAATTCGATCGATTAATTCATATTTAAATTTAATTGTTTGTAATTAGTTTGCTAATAAGATGGGTAGAAAGGGTAAAACAAGGGCGAATGACGCCGAAAAGAGTGCGTTGTTCCCAAAATCTAATGAAGTGATAAAATTTGAAAATGTTATTAGGGAAATAGAATTTATAAAATCGAAGGTCAATGATTGCGATAAAAGCGATCAAGCCAGATTAAAGATCCTAAAAGATAAGGTAAATGTACTGGAGATTAAATTCGAGGAAATAGTTACAAATTTTTCCGAAGAGGAAAACGATGAAAACTTTGAAGAAGTGATGAAAAATCGGGACATTCTGTTGGAGTTGTCTGTTGTGTTGGAGAGTAAATCGCAATCAAATACCCCAAATGTAAATAATGAGGCACGTACCAAACCAGGGACTTCTGTTAATTCGCATATTAGTCTTCCCAAATTTGAAATTCCTTATTTTTACGGGGATAATGAATCTTGGTTGTCATTTAAAAATTTATTTAAATCATCTATTCTGGCTAATGACAGCCTTAGTGAGGTTGAAAAGCTACAATACCTCCAATCGTGTGTAAGAGGTAGTGCATCAAAACTTATTCGCGGATTTTCGTTACAATCGGAAAATCTTAAACAGTGTTGGGAAATTCTTACTCAGCGCTACGAAAATAAACGTCAATTAGCTATAACTCAAATAAATAAAATCTTTTCAGTAAAGGTAAACAAAGCGGATGATCCTAAATCGTTTTTCAATTTAATAGATACTTGTAACGAAGCGGTGCGAAATTTATCGACCCTCGGATTGGACTCTAATCCTCTTAGCGATCTTATTCTTATAAATTTCATGATTTCAAAATTGGATTCATCCTTTAGGCATAGGTGGGAGCTCAGTCTAGAGAATACGCAAACTATTCCCGATTTAAATTCGTTTCGTACATTCATTGAAAGGGAGGCGTCGAGTCAAACAAAGCTTGAAAATAAACTGGGGATGTTTAAGAAACCAGTAGAAGGTAGTAGTGTAAAAAAATCTTGTATCAATAATTCAATACTAGTCAAAGAAAATAAATGCGTCGCCTGTTCTCAAGTACATCAATTGTTTAAATGTCCCAAATTAAATCGAATTGGTGTTCAGGAGCGATGGGACATAGTTAAATCAAAGGGATTGTGTGAAAATTGTTTGCGAACTAATCATCAAGTGCGACAATGTAGAATTAATATTAAATGTAAGGTATGTGCAGGTTCACATCACACTCTTCTGCACATTTATACACAGAATTCTGCAGATCAGGGAGGCGGCCTTGTTGCTACGTCGGTGGCCAACAGTTCACAATCTAATGCAAATTTTAATAACCAAAAGGTGTTATTGGCTACTGCCCTTATAAAGGTTAGGTCACCTAACGGTAAAATTATTCAATGTCGGGCGTTAGTTGATAGTGCCTCACAAAATAGTCTCATTACAAAGGAGTGCGTTGAGAAGCTAAATTTGCCTTTGTTTGGCACTTCTCATCGACTTATAGGCATAAACGGTCTTTCCGCAGAAACTGTTTTAAATTTTACGAAATTCTCATTCTCGCCATATTTCGCTAACGAGTATAGGAACTTGAAAGCGCTAGTAGTAAATAGGGTTACTACCCCTCTGCCAATTTTCCGGGTGAAAACGACGTCTTGGCCACATACAAAAAATCTTCAGTTAGCCGATATGAATTTCTTCAAGCAACAACCAATCGAAGTATTATTAGGCGCAGATATTTTTGCGTCACTAATTTGTGGCACAACAGTATCGGGAAGGCCAGGAGAACCATCTGCCAATCCCAGTTCACTTGGATACTTACTCAGTGGCCCCCCTCTCAAGGGATGGAATGGAACCAGAATCAACATATAGCTCCTCGTTACACTGCCTTAACTTGAACGAGTTTTTTGACAATCAGCCAATAATATCTTCTAAGAGTGAAACTTAAGCCGATCCGGCTGAGGAACTATATAAATCTTCCACCAAGCGCAACCCTGAAGGGCGCTATGTGGTGAAATTACCCCTCCATGATGAGATAGATTTAGGTGAAAGTGCCAACTGTGCACTAAAAATGTTTAAGAAACTGGAAAATCGATTTGCGCAGAATCCTAACCTAAAAAAGGAGTATGCTCAGTTTATGTGTGAGTACTCCGATCTAGGTCATATGACTCTACTAAGAGCTGAGGAACTTAACAGTCAACCCAATTATTATATGCCCCATCATGGAGTTATTAATGAAAATAGTAACACTACCAAACTATGAGTAGTGTTCAATGCGTCGGCCTTAACTACAAATGGCAAATCCCTGAACTCTAACTTGCATAAAGGGTCAAAACTTCAGTCCAGTATTTTCAGCAACTTAATCAGATTCCGTTTAAATAAAGTCGCCCTCTCGAGCGATATCGAAAAAATGCTTCGACAAATTCTAGTCGCAGAGCCTGATACAGACTTTCAAAGAATATTTTGGAGGGCCAATGTTTCAGATCCACTCAGAGTGTATAAATTGAAAACGGTTACTTATGGCACTGCCTGTGCTCCATTTTTAGCCTTGCGTACCATATTACAGCTATTAAACGATGAAGAACCCAATTTTCCCGTAGCTGTGCAGGCTGCCCGCAACAACCTGTATATGGACGATTTCCTTGGAGGGGCTGAAACAATCGAAGCCGCTCAATCTTTGGTCACAGACCTTCAGGCATTATTTAATGTTGGGGGCTTCAAGCTGCGAAAATGGGCTTCAAATTATGTGGAAGCTCTAGTTCAAGTCCCAGAACCTCTAAAATCAACAAATCAGGAATTATCCTTAAACCCCGATCAATCCCAACGTATTTTAGGTCTAAACTTGAATTTAACATCGGATACACTGCAGGTTGGCGTCAACACAGAAGAAAACGTCACAACAAAAAGACAATTATTGTCCGTAATTGCCCGCATCTTCAACCCTTTGGGTCTGTTATCCCCTGCCACTATTCTTTTAAAATTGCTTCTACAAGATGTTTGGAAGCTAAAACTTGGTTGGGATGATCCTTTACCACCAGAAATTCAAATCAGGTGGAATGAATTCTTTGAAAAAATTGAATCCTTTAAGGCCATGTCAGTACCCAGATTTTTAGACCTGAAATCCGAACCTATTTACCAGATTCTGGGATTTTGTGATGCGTCAACAAAGGCATATGCTGCCGTAATACATATACGCCCAAGTCAGAACTCATCTTTAAAATTGATTGCAGCTAAAACCCGTGTAACTCCTTTAAAACCCATTACCTTGCCTAGGTTGGAGCTATGCGCGGCTGTATTACTATCGGAACTTTTGTCAGTCGTCCAGAGCTCGCTGGATTATCAGGATGACGAAATTCTCCTATGGACAGACTCAACAATCGCCCGTAGTTGGATCTTAAATCCACCCTTAAAGGGCAACACATATGTCCTACACCGAGTAAACAAAATTAGAGCTCTCACAGACCAACATCATGGCATCACTTACCAAGCAAACATAACCCAGCAGACTGTGCAACCCGTGGGCTGTTACCCGACAAATTAAACCACTTTAACTTGTGGTGGTCTGGACCTGATTGGTCAAAGATCCCGGTCTCAGATCACGAGTCCAAGATTGCTACCTCAGTCCCATGTAGAGTTGTGGGAATTCCTGGACTAATAGAGTCAACTCCAATGCATGAATCCGTTATAGAGGATTTGGTTTCAAAATTTTCATCAAGTAATAAACTTTTTCGTGTAATTGCATTTATGAAGAGGTTTATTTATAATAGTAGAAATGCTACAAAATTGAAAGGACCAGTCTCAGTACAAGAAATTTCAGAAGCTAGAAAAATTGTTATTAAATTCGTCCAACAAAGGTCCTTTGCTTCAGAAATCGCCCTTTTGCAGCGCGGCCAACCCGTGGCAAACAGCAGTAAATTAAAATCTCTCAATGTGTTTCTTGATTCAGAAAATCTATTGAGAGTGGGAGGTCGAATTGATAAAAACATCACTCTGCCCTATGATACTAAACATCCAATACTCATACCTAAAAATCACCCTTTTACATCGACATTAATAAGACATTTTCACATGTATAGTCTTCATGGAGGTGTCGACCTAGTATTAAATCCCATTCGCCAGTCTTGCTGGATTCCTGATGGTAGATCCACTGTGAAAAAAGAGCTTCGTAAATGTGTCACTTGTGCCAAAGTCCAACCGACACCAATTCAACAACTTATGGGTGACTTACCCAGTGCAAGAGTCAACCCTTGTAGGCCATTTCAACATGTCGGAATTGATTATCAAGGTCCTATAGAAACTAAGTGTGACCACAAACGGAAAGTTACCAAATTTAAATCCTATATTTGCCTTTTTATCTGCATGTGCACCAAGGCAATTCATCTCGAATTAGTAACTAGTTTATCTACCGAGCATTTTTTATATGCCCTACAAAGATTCATAGGGCGTCGAGGTTATCCTACTGACATTTACTCCGATGACGGACGCAACTTTGTTGGTGCCCATGCCCATTTGAAGAAACTCGTGACACTTTCAAAAACCAATACTATTCAAGACTTTGTCGCAAATAGACAAATTCATTGGCATTTTATGCCACATTACGGGCCTAACTTTGGCGGCCTATGGGAATCTTCCGTTAAATTGGCTAAACGCCATTTAATTAAAGCGTGTAAAGGCAGTTGCCTATCGTTTGAGGAGTGTGCTACGATTCTCACAACTATTGAGTCTTGCTTAAATTCACGACCCTTAGTCCCACTTTCCACCGAGCCCAATAATTTCTTAGTACTTACACCAGGACACTTCCTAATTGGGGCTCCGCTTCTTCAGCTTCCTGAACAATCTCTTAACCAAACTAATCAATTTTGTACCAGTTTTTCTTCCAGATGGAAACTCCTTCAGCAGATCAAAAGGTCCTTTTGGAACACCTGGACGAAATCTTATCTTACCTCTCTACATTCTAGAGCCAAATGGAAAAGCGGTGTTACCCATCTGCATTCCGGAGAACTAGTTCTCGTCTTAGAACCCTCAATTCAGCCAGCACACTGGACCCTTGCCCGAATTCTGGACGTCCATCCTGGTGAGGATGGCATCATTCGAGTTGTTACTCTGAAGACGCCCTCGGGAATAATCAAGAGACCAGTGAATCGGATTGCCAGTCTGCCATGCTCAGCCCCCCCCCCCGGAGGATGTCGGGGAGAAGGGGAGTAGATAATACGATGCGCAGCACAGAACTCTTGTGTGACGGGACGGAGCTGATTGAGTCAGTCGCCGAATCGAATCGAAAAGAGATGCAATGCATCTTAAACCGAGAAACAAAACTCTTTCTAAATCATAAACTTTATTAGTTCTTATTGATTTTCCATAACATAAGTTAGGATTGTAACAATAAATCGTTTGTTAAGCAGATATTAGATGTCTGAGTCTCTGCATTGGCATTATAGTTACTAATCCCGGGAAATCTGGCAGAGAGGGTAAGTAGATTTAAACTTATTCTCATTTGATTAATATGCATGTTATTCTGATTTGTGTTTGGGTAAAAGTTGCAGAATTTGAATCGAAAATAAATTCGTTAGAAATTCTTAATCCGAGATTCTAAATTTAATCAACCCTAATTCGAAGTTCATAAATTGATACTTAGTCGAAATTCATTGTTGGCTTCAAAGCCAACTATCATTGTCCAAAATCGCAAAGATTTCTACTAGGAGTTGAAATAAATGTAAAAATGTGCAAATAAAAAAAAATACAGTTATTATGCATTAATATATAGATTTACACAAAGGAAGAACAGTTTAAGAATAATAAATACGATACAATTATCTATATATTCATTTATGCTAAAAATATATATACAAAGTATTTCATTTTCAGCACTCTAAAAACGTACGTTAATAATATTATATGGAATGTAAATTAACATTATTAAAATGCAATCTATGGTCTGTAATGTAGCGACAAAAAATATACAAATAATTCAATGTTGCTTGTGGGCATTTGAACCAACTTTTAAGCAGGACCTATATAACACGGACAAAAATTTGATTATAAATATACAGTCAGATCTCAATATTATCAGATCTAACTGGGAATAAACCTGAAAAATACATTTTAAAGAACTCGTCAGCAGCCAGTGGATCATTCAAATTTACTCATAACTTTGATGAAATCTAATTTAGAAATTTATTCATCAAGCCTGAGAGTTCATATCAGAAAGTTATAGAGTGGAAGGCTGATTTTTTATACCAACTATGTGAAAAATACCTGAGCCGGGAATCGAACCCGGAACTTCCGCTTTACGTGTGGATGCTCAAGCAGAAGTCCCGGGTTCTATTACCGACTCTGGTATTTTTCACGTAGTTGGTATAAGAAATCACCCTTTCACTCCATAATTTTCTAAAATTGATGAAATCTTTTTTTTTTTTTTTTTTTTTTTTCCCCTGACCGAATGAAAAAGAGTAATCTGGTGTATCACTGACATTTCTTTCCGTTATCCACATTAGTGCAGAATATTACTATAGTTTAATGTGTAAAATGTTATTTATTTCAAAATTTCTAGAGTAATTTAAAATCATTTAAAATTAATTTAAAAAAATTGTTTATAAAACCTTTCTATTTTTAATGACATGCATTTCGGTTGAAAGACTATAGCCTCGCCGATCCACAACCCCTGTTTGAATATTATGTACACATTAACAAAAAATATTTAAGTTGTTATTAAATTTAAAAATATGTTTCAAATTGTCGCTCACTTACTTCGTTAAAACACATTAGACTATTTTAACTAATCCTGTATATCAATGAGTAAAAAAAAAAAAAACTTTCCTGTCAACATCACAAAATGGAATAAATCGCGGCAAATGTTCCGAGTTTAAGGTCGAAATAAAACTGTGACCCTGAGTCGGGCAAATAAAGTCGGCATGAAAGTAGCAAAGCGGCAACACACAAAAATGATCCAAGAGACAAGCTAAATTAAAATCAATAAAGATCTGGTGTGATAATTATATAAAAGAACAGAAAAAATATCAAAAATAAATTTAATCAAAAAATAAATTTAATCAAAAAATAAATGGTGACATTAAAAACAACAACAAAAAAAAAAAAAGAAAAAAAAAAAAAAAAAAAAAAGAAAGAAAAAAGAAGAAAGAAAGAAAAGATCGACCATAAGAAAATTATGTGAGTAATTTCCAAACATCAGATATGAAAGGCGTTGAAGAAATATTAATAAGATTTTTAAAAATGTAAAAAAAAAACTTCCAAGAAATCCAGATTGGAAGAGGGGATAGGAGAGGAAATAATGCCAATTTTAGAAATAAAAAAATAAAAAATAAATAAATAAAATAAATAAATAGTAAAAATAAAAATACCCATGAGACCAATAAGGGAAAGTAATAGAAAATTTGGAGATCTTTTCATCACGAGCGTTTAATTTATTTTAATTTTAATTTTAATTTATTATTTTTAATTTTTTAATTAATTTATTTATTTTTAATCATTTTTGTGTGTGGGCTTATTTATATGATATTTCAAAAGGCTTCTAATTTATCTGTTTCAACAAATAACTTAGGTATTATTAAACACCACGTCAATTCTCAGTTGGAATGGAATTTTTAGGAAAAGTGAATTTAATATTGTTGACGAGTTTAAAAATGTTATTATTTCCAAATTGTGAAAAAATTGTAGATACTCTGAAAAAAAAAAAAAAAAAAAAAAAAAAAAAAAAAGGAACAATAAAAATGTAAAATTATATGATTGAAACATTGGTAATTCAAGTTAAAAAGAGAACATTTAGAATTTTTGATTTTTAGAGCTCTATCGATCATAGAGGGACTATAGCTGGAGAAAGAACTTTAAATGTTAATTTCTTCCCAAAATCAGAAGAATCAGAGAAAATGAAAGCAAATGAAGCCGGTAAGAATAAATACAGAAAGCAACCATTTTCTGTTAGGGTGGGTGATTATAGAGATTATGTGGAAGAGAGACATAATAATGTTTTCTGAAGACAATGGTTAAAATCTAGTCATTTTATATAGAAATCGAAACGTCAAGGTAAAATAGAGAATTATTCTTTTCAATTTTGAAAGTAAACTGATTTAGAAGGCGTTTAAAATATCGTGTAAATTTGCGCACCGAAGGAATGCTCCTAACGAAATAAATCTTCCCTTGCTTTCCACTGTTGGGATCATTTTTGATAAAAACGTAGTTTTAGAACGTTTCTTAATCATTTCATCTTTTTTTAATTTCGAATTTTTTTAAATATCCACTTAGAAAAAATATAAATCAGAAGTTATATGAAATTTGAAGTTTCTAGATACATTATTACTGTAGGAAATATACAAAAGTGTGGTTTTCCAGCGGGGTTTTCCTCACACCCTCCCATTGTGCGTGTACTAAAAATTTTAACCCGCAGTGATTCAAACATTGTGATAAGCACTGATTGTGTCGTTTGGTTGAAATCGGTTCAGGGGTTTAGGAGATGAAAGACATACAATCATATATACAATGACTTTTATTCATATTAATAAAAGTATTTTTATTCTTCATGGAAACTAAAACCTGTTGAACCACCTGTTAATTGGCTAGTTATGGCTATTGTTCATAAAGTTCTGCCTTATAGGTGTACATTATTTCCTCGCTTGGTGGCGAGCATTACATCCTAAATTGTTGATGTGTATTATGTCTCTGTTTGCCTGTGTGTAAAAGGTCTTGATTTGCCGGTGTGTATCACGTCTTCATTTGCCTGTATGTATCACGCCTTCATTTGCCTGTATATACAAAGGTCTTGACTTGCCGGTGTGTGTCACGTCTTCATTTGCCTGTGTGTAAAAAGTCCTGACTTGCCGGTGCGTATCTTCATTTGCCTGTGTGTAAAAGGTCTTGATTTGCCGGTATGTATCACGTCTTCATTTGCCTGTGTGTAAAAGGTCTTGATTTGCCGGTGTGTATCACGTCTTCGTTTGCCTGTGTGTAAAAGGTCTTGATTTGCCGGTGTGTATCAGGTCTCCAATTGCCTGTGTGTAAAAGGTCCTGACTTGCCGGTGTGTATCATGTCCTCATTTCCCTGTATGTAGAAGGTCTTCAATTGCCGTTGTGTATTAAGTCTTCGCTTGCAGGTGTGTATTATGTCCTCGTTTGTCGGTGTGTATTACGTCCTACCTTGGCACGTGTGTATTATGCCGTTGTTTGTCGGTTTGTATTATGTTCTAGCTTGCCAGTGTGTATTATGTCTTAACTTGCCACTGTGTATTCATCTCAGCTTGTCGATGTATATTATGAATTGGTTTACCAGTGTGCATTATGTTCTTGAGTGTCAGTTTGTATTAACACAATTTTCTTACCTGCTTTTTTTACCAACAGGAAGCACTGTGAAACACTTTTAAATTATTCTTAAAACTATTCAATTACTTAAACACATAATGTATCTTAATCTCGCTCAAATTCTTTCATTACAACACAATCAGTTAAGATTCCTGATGTTATGAGGCACTGTAAGCATTTTAACACAATAAAATCCTGATTTCACATCATGTGATGAACATACTTAATCATGTGTGCGAAATAATATTTATAATAGATTTTATGTATTTTGATCGCCAGAGAAGCTGAAGCACACTTTAAAATAGGATGAAAACCATACACTTACTTAAACATGCAATATATTCTAATCTCAAACAAACCCTTCGAATACAACACTGTTAATACATTTTTCCCATTAGGGGGCGCTGTAAATTATCTTAACCATAGCCTTCTAAACTAGATGCCTTTCACGTGGCTCGGAAACATTGTGGTAGGCAGCGCCACCTGGTACACATTGTGCGACTTTTATATTCAACAACCACCAAAAATTTTTTAAAGTGGGATTTGATATACATAAAAGGTGAACAGAATCGAAGAAACGTCGATTATATATATCATATATCCGTTATGAAAATTATTGGTGACAGTTGAATGAAAAAACCGCGCAATCTGCATCAGGTGGCGCTGTTTACCGCTTGAACTGCTGCTAAGTTTCCGAGCCACGCGGAAGGCATCTAGTTTAGGAGGCTATGCCTTAACATCAAAGAAATCTCAGCTTCAAATTGTGCAATATCAATAGGCTTACAATACAATATACTTAATATTGTATACGAAATATCATTTATTCATAATAAATTATAAATTGGTATTTTGATGATCAGGAGCCGCTTTGAAACTCATTAAAATACTAGTAAAACTATTCACTTGCATTACAAAAACTGTTCACATAATTACAAATACTTTCGTTACAACACATTTAAAGAAAAAAAAAAAAAATCCCCGAAAACTTTATGCGGCATTTAATTCGCCATCGTGCATCGTCAGTCACTTAGCAAATCTGAGCGTTTTTATTATTGTAAAATATTTTCTTAAACTATGTGCAACATGTATTATATGAATTGCAGCATAACATAAAAAAAGAAAAAAAAAAATCTCCATGTCCGCATTTGATTGTGTGTATCAACACAGTCAATGTCCTCATTTGATTGTAAAATTACAAAGTCCTCAGTTGATTGTGTGTATCGAGTTCACTGTGTGTGTTGCGGTGTATCGAGGTCCCCATTTAGACGGTAAAAATACATATTGAGAAATATTGGAATTTTATGAAAAATCAAAGCTGATTCATAATTGAATGAGTTTTATTAATAGTTATTTATCAAAAATATGCTTTTAAGTCAATTATTTACGAAGTCCCCGATTGGCGGTGTATACACATAGTCCTCAGTTTGCACGTCTTGCCAACCTGTGTGTGTGTACATGTGTGTGTGTGTTGGCAAGGGGTGCGAATCGGGGACTTCCGTGTGTATACACACCTTCAAACTCGGGACACACACGCAAATGGGGACGTCCCCAATTGCCAAAATTTAAGATTCGCATCTTATACTGTTTAATAATGGATTTTTAGTATCTGGACATTAACAGGATAAAAAATTTAGGAAGTCTCCATTTGGAGGTATTTTAAAGCAAAGTGTGTATCTAGATTGTGTGTCGGAGAATGAAGGTGGGAAGAAATGTGTATGATAGAAAATCTTAGGTCCTCGTTTGGTCGGTAAAAATACATATCAGGCGCTTGATGAATGAACAGGTGGGAAACCTGTTTATGAAGGAGGGGTAAATAATTACTATTTACTACGTTGTAGTAAACTGTACTTTTTTTCCCACGTTAATAGTAAAGTAGGTTTTTAAACCTACTTAGTTTGGGGCTATTATGCTTTCTTTAAATTAGGTTCTTGATTTAATTCTTTGCAAAAAGTAATCTCAACATAAAAGGAATAATAGAATTTGCTGAAAAATGATTTTATAAATGCTTTTATTATACTTAGTTTAGCATTTAATTTTTACATGCAAATTTTAACCTTGTTTATTAAAGAATGTAGTCTGGTTAGATGAATTTGTTAATACTTATTTAATATTTATATTATCTGTAGTGCTGACATATGATTTTTTCATGTTACTTACTGTACGCATTTTGTAGGTTTTATGTGCATATACACAATAGTTATTTAACAGCTAGATTTAATACCTTTTAAATATTTTTAATCAATAATTATTACAATATTTTATTTTAGGAAGAAAATTATCAACTGTATTTAATAATTAATTTCTATGAATAAATAATGTTTATTAAACGTAATTATTTATAACCATTTTATGAAGTGATATTAGTGTTTTGTTATGTTATGTTAAAAAAAAAAAAAAAAAAAAAAAAAGAAAAAAAGAAAAGAAAAGAAAAGAAAAAGAAAAAAATTGCAGAATCTCTTACGGCGAAAATTTTATTAAAATTCTTGTTATGAAAGGATTTATGTTAGATTAGAATATATTGTGCATTTAAATGGTTGAATGGTTTTAATGCTATTTTAACGATCTTCACAGCGCCCCTAGAGTTCAAAATTTGAATTTATAGTGGACTATAAATTTATGGATGCCTTAGGTTTTTTACAACTATTATAACTATATTAAATAAATTATGATGCATATACTCTGTAATTTTCTTTATATTTACCTAAGAAAATGGAATATTTTGTAAAATTTTCATCATTAAAATAAAAAGAAAGAAAAAAAAAGGCATTTGTTTGAATGCATTTTTATACTATATATCGAAATGAAATTTTAACAATAATAAATAATTTACGTTTATAATAATATTTTTATAAGTACGGTATTTTTGTATATTGTTTTCGAACTTTGTTTCCTAGGGTTGGTGAAATCTTACGTCATGAAAAAAGGGGGAAAAAAAAAAAAACCTTTTTTTTTTTTTGAGGAGGAGGGGGTAAGGGGGAGATGTTACTTACTTTTAAATGTTATGTAGAACGGAAATTTAAGCGATGATAAATTATTTAATATTTTACTATAATGATTTTCAATGACCCGCGTGCTTAATGCAATACATCAGATTGGAAAGATTAGCAAGTAGAAATATGAACGGTGGGGTTTTTCAAGATATGCAAACAGTCTGGTAATGTCTGTCAAGGAAAGAAAACACCACGGACATTTATGAACAGGAGTTTGTCATTAGAGTCAGTATTTTTTACGGCACACCAAAAGCCTAATAATGTTTATCATTATTGCAGTTCATTAAAGCAATACACTTGATTAGGGGTTATGGCACTATGGTAAGAGACTTGCACGGCCACAAGTTACATGTGTACCGAAACAGTTGTTCACTAAAAGCGGTTAGTGTGTAGTAAAGTAAAATCAATTATTTGGTACCATAAAAAGTATTTAGTGTCTAATATCCTGAATAAAATCTTTTTTTTTACACCTGAAATGTCAAAAATAAATAATTTTACGGACGCATAAAAGGCAGCTCAATTATTTATATAACATTGCATAATTGTACAGATAACTACATATTTTAACTGTAAAACTATGTATTTTATCTAGCTTTGAGAAAAAACGAAATAGGTAAATTAAAAATATGGTGACATGCATAAAATTAATGCACGGATTATATACTGATAAATACAGCATAAAAGAAAAAATGCACACGCCGCCCTTTTAGGACCTAATACACACCGGCAAGTTAAGACCTTTTACACACATGCAAATGAAGACGTGATACACACCGGCAAATCAAGACCTTTTACTGGCAAATGATGACGTGATACACGCCGGCAAGTCAAGACCTTTTACACACAGGCAATTGAAGACGTGATACACACCGGCAAATCAAGACCTTTTACGCACAGGCAAATGAAGACGTGATACACACCGGCAAATCAAGACCTTTTACACACAGGCAAATGAAGACGTGATACACACCGGAAAATCAAGACCTTTTACACACAGGCAAATGAAGACGTGATACACACCGGCAAATCAAGACCTTTTACACACAGGCAAATGAAGACGAGATGCACACCGACAAATTAAGATCCGTTACACACCCGCAAGTAAGGACATAATACACACATACAAACAAGGACATAGTACATACCGCCAAATGAAGACTTATTATACATCGGCAACCTAGGACGTAATGTACAACACACCGCACCTACAAGCCAGGACGTAGCGAATACAGAACTGTAGTAAGCAGGGGCTAAAAGCAGAGCTGGAAAGTACGATGAGGGCTTAGTCATCAAATTCGAAAGAGTGGAACCAGAAATACTGATGACGTAGCAAGAAACACAGAAGTCCGAAACAGACGAAAGAATGAGATTTATAAAAAAAAAATGTGGTACTTGAATTTTTATAATTTTAGCACTTTCTGAAAGCAAAGTATTAACAAGACATGGCTTTTCATAGTTAATGCTGTAAGATTTAAAAACAAAAGAATAAACAAAATTTTTTTATTATCTTTATTTTATTAACGGGAACGAGATTCAACAAATTTTTGCCAAAACGATGCAGTACTCAAAAGTAAATTTTTTAACTGTTTAATAGATATAGGCTGAAATTAAATTTGTGTGAAACATTTGTTTCGCAATTTAAAACTAACAAATAATACCATATACATCAAAAATATTTTTTTTTTTTAATTTATTTTATTTTATTTATTTATTTATAAAACACGAGTTTAAATTAAGAATAATGTATGTATATATTTCGAATAGTTGAAATTCATTTTGCAGGTTTATTTGATTAAACTATTTTGAAATTGAGAATGTATGATGATGAATGCTATTGAAATTCAAATGAAGCAATATGTGTTACATTATATATTCCGTAGTTATATCGTCATCAAACATCAATTTCAGCCTTTATCATCTACTGCAATATGAAGGCCTCTCTTAGGTGATTCCAAACTGCCCTATTTTCTATAGTTCATCTCCATTCTGCTCGTTCTAAACTTCACAATTTCATCTCTCCAACGACACAGTGTCTCTTCCTCGATCTTTTCATATCTCTCTCTTGGTCTCCAAAATAGGACTTTGGTGATCCATCTATCATCATTTCTTCTCGCAAGATACCCAACCTAGCTCCGTTTTAACTTCTTGACCCTAGAAATATCATCAGTAACTTTTGTTTGTTTCCTAATTCAAGTGTTTCTCTTTTTGTCTCTTCGGGTGAATCCTAACATGCATCTCTCTACGCTTCTCTGTGTTATTTGAAATTTTTGTATAGCTTTACATGTTAAAGACCAAGTTTTTGAAGTATAAGTTAAAACAGGCAAAATGTACTGATCAAAAACTTTGCAGTTCTAACAAATAGGAAGGCCACTTTTTATAATATATATATATATATATATATATATATACATACATATATATTACATATAATAATAAGCAAGAGGCCTCCAAAACGGTATCAGGTCCACCACTCAAAAAAAAAAAAAAAAAAAAAAAAAAAAAAAAAAAATCTGGAACTTGATTTTATTTTGATAAAACAAACGTCATGTTAAACCAGGTTTTAATTAGTTAAAAGTAAACTGTTCCTTCCATCCATTGCTACAAATGTTGGCATACTTATCAATCCGACAAATATCTAGTTAACGTCGCAGTAAGATCCTTAGTTCTAAAGATATTAAATAAAACCCCATTTTAACTTTAAATTTTTTTTAAAAGAAAGAAACAATGTTGCCCCCAAAACAGTTTTTTAATACTTTCCCTGTTTAAAAGGAAATAAATTCATTGCCAGAGTCATAAAAAAATTCGAATAAAACTGATGTCATAATAGTTTTTTTTTTTTTTTTTCATTTATTTATATAATTAATAGGAATACATGAGATCATTGTTTCATCAATTTTTTAGGACCGCAGTCCTATATTTTCACGCAGGAAGAAAACATCATCACCATCATTTGCAGGACATCATCTTGAATTTTGTTTAATATGAAATAATCTATTAGGTTGAGTCAAAAGTTTTGTCCGTTTTTTATTTGCGTATCAATAAAAATGTTACATTAAAGCTGTAATGCACATGTCATACATATTCTGAAAGCTCATTTTCTGCTGATCAAAATGATGTATTTAATTGTTATGCTATTTTAATTTTTACAGATTTATTACTCTTTAAAAAAGATCAAGTATGTCAAAAAATCGTGAAAAAATGCGCAGCCTAAACTTCAGTGAGTTCAAACAAGGCCACAATGCAACTGAAGCACGTCGTAACATATGTGCAATATTTAGTAGGAAGTCTGTAAAGGAAAGAACATGCAGACATTGGTATGCATAGTTCCGTTCCTGGGATACGCACCGCGGTGATAAGAAACACTGTGGGCAACCATCGACAACCGATGAAAGAGCTTTACTTTGTGCAATTGAAGCCGTTCCGACTCAAACAACCCAAAAATTAAAGCAGGATTTTGGCACTTCTCAGTCAACTGTCAATCGACACCATCACAAAATTGGCAAGAAGGTTAGGCGTGGTCAAATGGTACCGCATGAGCTCAACAAAATGCAAAGAAATCAGTGAAAATCAGTCTGTCAATCGTTGCTAAGAGAGTTTAGCCAAGATGGATGGCGTCGAATTCTTACCTGTGATGCGAAGTGGGTACTATACGACAACAAAAAATCCGGATATCAATGGCTCAGCTCACATCAGCTTGGAGTTAGGACGGTTCAACCTGGGATGCATTCAAAAAACGCACTTTTGTGCGTTTTTTGGATGTTGACAGGAGTTGTGCATTGGGATCGTCTTCCACAAGGACAAACAATGAACTCGCATACCTAATGCACTCAACTGAACCACGTTCAACAGAATCTCGTCAAAAAAGGCTTTAATCCAGCTCGAGTTTTCTTCCAACAAGACAACGCAAGATCACACGTTTCAAACGAGACAAGTGAGAAGCTGAATGAGTTGAACTAGGAACTTCTCGCTCACCCGCCATATAGCCCCGACATTGCCCTTTTAGATTATCATTTGTTCAGGTCGCTAGAGCACTTTATGCGTGGACAGCGCTTTAACAACGAATGCGACCTCCGACAAGGTATTGCCGACTTCTTTGCTCAAAAACCAGCGGCTTTTTACAACCGTGGCATTTTAATGTTCCAGTCACGTTAGAAAATGGTTGTTGAAAGTAATGGTGAATATGTTAATGAAAATATGTTATAATTGTTATATTTTTTAAACATTTAATAATGATAAGAAACCGGACAAAACTTTTGACTCAACCTAATATTATACAGTCGAAGAAGTTGTAAATTTCCAAGAAAAAAGCTTGAATTAAAAGTGGCACGTGAGTACTAAATTAAATTCTGTTAAAACAACTTTTTTTTTTTTTTTTTTTTTTTTAAATACATTTACTGTAATTTAATAGTTATCTTTTGATTCAAATATGTAAAAATGAACAAAAGAAACCGATTCTTCTCTTTAAAATGTGAATTTGCGTTCCTTACTTGCGGTTACCACATTAATTTAATTTTTTATTTAATTTTTAACTGTTTTTTTTTTTTTTTTTTTTTACTTTATTTATTCCCTTGCAGGCCATCATACATATATAATTTCAAATGATGTAGACACAATTACGTGTCGTTTTTTTTATATTATTACTATATTTATTTATTTCATTAACTATTTGTTGTGTTGCATGTAAAAGGATAGCTTAATTTATGTAAAATTGTTATGAAATTTCTCACGAATCATTTAACTTATTTTTGAATGCATCTCTCATATAATCCATATAATCATTTTGTAAAAAAATAATCACTATACATTCTTGTTTTCTCTTTCTCTCTCTCTCTCTCTCTTTTTTTTTTTTTTTTTTTTTTTTTAAATCTTTTCTCTGCTATCTTCGCATGCATTATTTCGATAAATTCTCGTTCTTTTGTGGAAATCGATATAAAATTATAGCTTTTCCTGTCTTTTGTATTAAGTTGCGTACTATTATATGTAACAATATCAACAATATCATAAGATGACCTTATTAAATATAAATTTTTAGAATAAAACAATTGGCAAGTGGAGCGGGTGTTGCAAAGAACTGCTGAGTGTCCAATGCTTTGCTTTCTAGTAGAGTGTTCCCGCGCGCGATTTTTTTTTTTTTTTTTTTTTTTTTTTTTTTTTTATGACGACACAAGACTTTTGATAGGAAAAGACAATCATAGGGCGGCAGGCACATTTTCAAAAGTATGTGACCTGTAGTTCTTATCTATTCCATCGCCCTGGGTTAAAAATCTTAATCTTCCAGATCAGTGGACAAATATTTTGTTTCCAACACAGTAAAAATACATAGAGCTTTACTCCCTCAAGAAAGTTCCAATACTTTATGACAAGAGAAGAACAGGCCTAAAAGAAGTCAATAAAAAATTCTAAAACTCTTTAAATGAAGCATATAGCTTCTATTCTCGTCACGATAATCTTAGATGTATATAGAAAGAAAGAATTCTCAAAAAAAATATTTTCTAAAATATGTAGAATATTATTATTGTTATTATTATTTTAAATAAATGAAAATACAACGTTAATAAGTACTCTTTTCCCTTCTTTTTCATTATTGGGTAGCTTTTATACAAATAATGAAGCATACAGCTCAAAGATTAGTTTTTTAACTTATTAATTAATTAATTATTTTATTTTGCGATAGTTAAACTATTTAGCTTTAATTTCGAAAATTTGTGTACATAATATATATATGCATGTATATATATAATGCTTGATTAGATGCTTGATTACGGAGGATGGGTGGTGTTTTTTGACTGGATGGATGGGAAGGATTGTGAAATAAAAAAAATAAAAAAAAAGAGGGGGGGGGGTATTACTTTTCTTTTTCACTTTAACAGATGGCGCTCATTTCTCTATAACTTGTTCTTTTGAATTCATGAAACACTTCTGTCTCAACATGATATTTATGAATTGCGAATTTACGTAACTCGAATTAATTTCTGTAATAAGTTCAAATTTAATTAAATAAATAAATTTTAACATTAAAATTTAACATTAAAATTTAACATTAAAATTTAACATTAAGGTTTATTTGTTAAGAATTAGAAGAATCTAATTACACTAAAATTTAAACTAAAAATTATTTTACTTAATCGTTGAGTAGATGAATTCATTTCCCTTATTAACTGTGAATTTCATTGTTTTCGGTTTCATGGCTGTTCTGGAGTGTTTTATCTTTTTCGGCATGCTTTTCAAAAGTAAAGAAAGTTAAAATTTAGTTTTACTAAATTTCATCAGGGTTGATTTATTGTGAAGGAATTGGTATTTTATGTTTAATAAGTTTATTTCTCTCATGGTATTTTCCACTTCAAAGATTTATTAAAAAAATTAGTGTTTGAAGTTTAATATGTTTCCTTCTTTCTCGGTTTTTACATTTCATAAGTTTGTTTCTAACTTGGTTTTTCCACATATTGTTTGAAATTATTTTCAAGTCTTTTAGGTGACTTCGGGCATTGCATGCTGTGAATTTTTAGCAGTTTGCATACAGCATGGCAGAAAGATCACCTAATTTGCATACAACATTCATTCAGTGCCCTTGAAAAAGTGGTGAATTTGTATGCTTCAATATCGGGTTGCTTATTTTTTTCTTTTCGTCAACTTCATTCCTTTTTTATAGTTGTTTGTGTGATACTTGGTTTTATAATATGCAATGTTTGAAAGGGTTTTCAATATATATATATATAATATTATATATATAGTATATATATATATATATATATGTATATATACATTTACCGAATCTTATATAAGTTATTATTCGATAAATATATGAAATTCTGATATATGGATAGATATCTAGTAACAGTAGCATAAATCAAACTCTTAAATTCTTGAACAAACATGATATAATGAAACTTTACAATACAGATTCGGAAAAAAAAAAAAAAAAAAAAAAAAAAGTAGCAATTCGAAAATTATGAGAGGGGATCAAAATATTTTGTTTTAAAAATGACTCAAAATTAATCTTAACAAAATCAACTAATAATTAGATGTTAATTAATATTCACTAATTATTAGTATCAATTATAAAATATTATCAATTATGAGCATTTATAGCGCATTAATTTTGGTTTTAATTTGGTGATATTTTTATTTGGCAATAAAATAAAATAAAATAAAAAAAAAAACTTCGCAATAAAAAATAAAGGGTGTCTTGAGCATCCTGAGCCCCTCCTTTCCTACGTCCCTTTTGTATTCGAAGTTCGATCCAATGTCACATTCGTCAGATTAGTAGTTCGGAGATTTTTATAGTTTTTCTTCAAAACGTGCGTGAATACGGACTAGCATCCCTTAGAAAAATCTCTCATGGACGGCATTCAACCGAGGCTCAGGTCTCTATTATAGGCTAGGGTTAGGTAACAGGGATTTTAACTTTTAGTTAATATCGATAAAAACACTACATAGTAAAACAAAGAATGTAGTTTGTTATTTAAATTATTACATATATATATATATATATATATATATATATATTGATAAAAATCCTTTTAAAATATTAAATACTGATTGTTTTTTCATATATGTATTTAAATAAAAACAGAAGAACTATTGTTAATATTATTTTAAAAGAGGGGGTAAATTAACCAATAAAATTATAAAACAAAAAATTAATTAATAAACAAATGATCTGGACGCACAGAGAAAAATACGTAATACATTTTTCAGAAAATCGATAAATATAGAAAGAATAGTTATAAAAAAGAATTATTATTATCATTATTATTATAAAGCTCTCATTAAGCATACAAATAAGAAAAACTAGGCACACTATTTTTTTTTTATTTTTTTTTATTTTTTTTTTTTATGCTTCAATAATTGAATATTTGAATAAAAATTCAAGGCTTTTCCTTTCATATTTTATTTTACCGTAAAACAGATTATTTTTTAATGAAATTTTTTCTGAGTTGTAAATTTATTTTTAATATTACAATTAGTGTATCCGTTGCAATATTTTATGTGTTGATTATCATCTGTTCGCGATTTTAGGGGTACAAAATCCATCACAGGTGAGATAACTAAATAACTGACATGCCTTTAGGCAAGCTAAGATTTTCCCACCTGCTTTGAAAACATTAGCACTGCCCACCTGTTTTCGGAACCCCTTTCCGCTAACTACTGGATTCTAGTTCTACATAATGACTCTTTTACAAAAGAATATACTACATTGCGAATTTGTATAGAACTATTTTTATGTATTATATTTTCTCTCAATCTCTTTCTTTCTTTCTTTTCTTTCTTTTTTTTTTCTTAACTAACATGATTTCAATATTCTTTTCACAAAGCATTTAAGGGGGAAAAATCATTTCGTTGAAAGCATAATCTATTTTTAATAATTTGACTTTTATATGATACAAAAAAATATAAATAGTAGTTTTAAATTTTTCTGAAGTTTAAAAATAATTTCAAATATACAAATATACAAATATACATATATATTTTCAATATACAAATTTGTTATAAGATTAAACCAAAGCTTCAGTTTGTTCAATGAACTGTTTCAAGTGATGAAACTGTTTTTACTCTCCAAACATACATATATAAGGAAAGTACTATGCCATCATGCCAAAAATCCGACTGAGATTTCTGTGTTTCTACACGTTTTGAGGTGCCTGACTTCACTTTTGCTATTCTTGCAGTGATGCATGCATGTAAGTACATGATTGAACGCAATATCGTTTAAACGTTTTGATCAATTGAGCTGAAAGTTGGTGCGTATATATATTATAGAAAACAGTAGAATGAACCCATTAAGTGAATCTAGCACTTATAGCTTTCTTAGAGAGACATAACGAAAATTTCTTTATCATTATGGCCTATAAGCCCAAATTATTTAAAGCGCTATAGCGTCTTAATGCCTTATTAGATTGAAATGAAAATTTAGGGAGGCAGAAAAATGGGTAAGTGGAAAAAATTATTAATGGAAAAATAGTTAATGGCAAAATGGGTAATGATAAGAAGAATAAATTGCGAATTGCTACGAATCATATACTAAAATTTTTTTTAATTACATTATACACATTAAAACTACGCATTAAATGCTAAAAACTTGATTTATGTGACAGTGGATCTCAAAACGTAATATTATATATGTATATATATATATATATATAAGAGTGGAAACTTAAACTTCAAAATATACTTTGTTTACACGCAGAAGGGCATAAGAAACTATTTTTTTTACGAGCAGTGTTCATTGACATAGTAGAAGGTAGACAAACATTTCATCAATTATATTCAATAGAAAAGAACGTTTAACTTAATTTTTGGTAGCCCTGTATGTTATAAAAAACACCACAGAACTGGCATTAAAAACAGTAAGAAGGAAACTTTGTATAAACACCATAAAATGCCCTAATCTGCAACAATTGTTTCGGGTAGAAAGTAGACACGACTCTTCGTCAGACGAACACAGTAGTCATGAGGGCCGCAATGCGTAACCGCATTGATTGCAGAAATCATGACTTATAGTATTTTCAAAGTTGTTATTATTAGCCCTGCACATTCTCTAAAAGTTTTATGCACATTACACAGTGTAATTAAATTTACTGTTATATGAAAAACACGTAACAGAAAATGATACACACATCCAGCAATTTCTAAGTACAACCAAATTCTATTCAAATACTTTGGGAGCCCTGTAAACGATGAATGAGTTCCATATACAATTTACACAAAACATACTTTTTGTGCGTAAAAAAAAAAAATTATATATATATATATTATATATATATATATATATATATATATATATACTAGTATATAAAACCGTCAAAAATGACGGAATGTGAACGATAAATCCTGAAAACAATTTTTAGATCATGAAGTTCCACGTGATCATTTAAATGTATTTTCAGTTTTTGTTTATAAATCAAATATGTTTCGATATTTTATAATTTTCGTTCTGAAATTAAAAAAATTCTACCCGATCAATAAATATGAATGACAATAAAAAAAACTGCTGGTTGACAAAAAATATAGGCCCGACAACACAACAGCAACAACACATCCCAGTGTTCCGTTAAGTGCTCTATTTAAAGTCCTCATAATAAGAATAATATGGTGTGTCATTCACACGACTTTCTCTTACCCTGAAATTTAATACTATAAGTACAGGTTGGAGATTAAGAGCTAAGATAACAAGTACTGTTATGTAAACCTATGTTAAACAATTCAAAGTACGCTTCGGAAGAGTTTTATATGATAATTATTTCTGCACCCCCCCTCAACCCCCCCCCCCCCCCCGTTTCATTAATGCACCTACATTTATATAGAATTCGGTTATTAAAAAATAATTCTGTTTTTTTAAAATAATTTATTAAAATTATTATTGATAATACAGACGATTTCCATATTAGAGAAGTAGTATAACACTAAATATCCAAAAAAAAAAAAAAAAAGTTGAATTTATTCTCAATATTAAAGTAAAAAAAAAAAAAATTGTTAAAATTGAAAAAAATCGATAACTTTATTTTAAATTATCGCAGATCGATGGTTCAACCATTCGTTTTAAAGGTGTTGGCGAGCTCTTTTGAAAGATACCCATCATGAAAATTTACTCCCCTAGAGGAAGGAGGGGGGGGCGAGGCTCCTACATACACAATTTTTTTTTCCCAGTTGACTATCTCTATTACAAAATATATAAATTCGTTTCATTTGGTTTAGTGCTGTCTATAGATGTTAAATTCTACTTACCTGCAATTTCCCCCATAGACGTAATGTATTTTAATATTTTTGAGTGTCCCTGTACACGAACCATTTGCTTCATCTTAACGAAAAGCTTACTGTAGCATACCTATATGATACACATTTAGAATACCGAGTTTGGAATTTCTGCTACTATTTGTTCTTGAGATATGCTGATAACAGACACACAGACATCCACACAGACAGACAGACAGACACAAACAGAGACCATTCGCTAAAAACGTGATTTTCGTATTCAGGGCACCTCAGAACATGTAAGTATAACAAAAACTCACGTTCGAAAATTTTACTCTAAAACAATACTTTCTCGACCCTATGGGTAAGAGGAAGTAAATAACGATTCACTTCATTTTACCAAAATACTTTTTTTTTAAGACTATCGAAGATCCTGTTTTCAAATACGTAAGCGAAGTGTGACGTCACTGACCGTCCGTGGATGCAAGAAAAAGATTCCCTATGTTAATCGTCCATTGTATTTTTTGTAAAAAATTATTAAAAATCGAGGAAAATTATTTCCCGATTTCAATACCCGTATTTGGGTATAGATATGCTATCGTATCCATGTGTTAGATTGAGTTATTTTGCTGTCAAATTGACAAAATTTTAAATTTCAAAACTGTGTCATCTTTGGCGTTTTTTGTATTTGGCGATTAAAAACATACTACGAAAATATACATGCCAGATGTTTATTTTCGTAATACGTATTGTACGAAATATTGTTTCATATAATTCCTCGCTCTCTTAATATAAGTTGTTAAAATAACCATGATTTTTGAAAGGAATTAAATATGTTCGCCAAATAATTTGGCGATATTTTTTTCCGCCAAGGATGACAGATATATTAAATCTATTCCGCTACAACATTTGAATATCTTATATCAGACACTTTATTTAGACATTTGAAAACAAATTTGACTTCAAATTATGATAGAATATTTATCATTTTCCTTTTAATTAGTAAATTAGTTGGATATTTATTGTGTAAATATCATCCTTTGAAATGAAATGTTTATGTTTTCAATCGAATATGGAAATTTGCCATTTTTTTCTAGAGTTTTGAAATTTAAAATTCAAATTTTATCAATTTTACAGCAGAAACAACTTAATCTGACGCATGCACACGATAACTAATACTTATCTATACCGAAATATGGGGATTAAAATCGGGAAATAATTTTCTTCAATTTTTAATATTTTTTTACAAAACATCCAATAGGCGATTAACATAGGAAATCTTTTTCTTGCATCCACTGACGCTCAGTGACGTCATCACTTTGCTGGCGTATTTTCTAACTAACTATCCAATAATTACAGACACTCCATGCTAACCCAAATTCACCTGTACTCGATACTTCCAACCAGCTATCTAACCCACAACATCGCCAAAATAGCCAGGATCCAGCTAGGGACTTTCTCATTCTCAACCGAACATTTTATCTTGACTCGACATTATCACCTTAGACTACTCTACTTTCAATACTCATTTCAACTGGTGACCTTTGAACTTGCCCAACCAAACATTCTATCCCAACTATTACTTTACACTAATTTCAAAACTAAAATCAACTGGCGGCATTTACGTACTGAACTCGACGCCAATCATACCTTACAATATAAACAATCAATGAAGCTTGATAAAAATATTTAAAGACTTTAATATGTTTTTACAAATATTTTAAGAGTTTTAAGGCTTTAATGTGTTTTAGAAATACTTTAAGCGTTTTTTTTTTTTTTTTTTTTTTTTTTTTTTTAAAGAAACAGTCAAAGAGTCGTTCATTCGGAATTAAAGAATAGTCCATTTGGAATTTGTATTTTCTGAATGGCAACAGTGTTAGTTTGTTTTTATTTGGTGTTGCGTTGCTTATAATCACGAAGTTACATAATTCTATTTATAGGTTCATGTTTATAATAGCCAGTGATCCGTCATATTTAATTTAGACCTTTAAACGTTACAATTGAATAGTTTTTCAAGGTTTCAGAGGAAATAAATAAGAATACGTGCGATACAAAACATATATGTATGTTTCCGTAAGTTGAACCAGCTCAGTGAGTTGAACAAACGGGGGAAAAAAAAATGGCTGCCAAATTTTTCAGTTTTGAAGCGGTGTAACCGGAATCGTGAATGACAGATGAGGGTCATTATTATTATTAATGTTAAATTTTGTTTGATGCAGCGTATAGATGTTACACTGTACTTAACACAATTTTTTTTCGTAGACTTGTAGCATGATGCATATATAGAATACCGAACTTGGACTTCCTGCTTCCATTTGTTCTTGAAATGTGGTGATAAGAGACAGACACACAGATCAAACGAAAAAAAAAACATGTTTTTTGGATTCAAGGAACCTCAAAACGTGTAGCTATAACAAAAGCTCCATTTCGAAAATTTAACCTCAAAACAATATTTTCTCAACCTTATGTATGGTTACGGAAAGTGAAAAAAAAAAAAAAAAAAAAAAAGAAAAAAAAAAAGTATGTATAGTTAAAGCAAATAGACTGAAGCAAAATAAAGACATTTAAAATCACAGATTCAGGAGAAAAAAATTACACTTATTTCTTATTTATTTATTTTAGTGGGAAAGAAAATGAAAGTAAAAGAGAATAATTTATTTGTTTCCATATTTAAGCACTAGCAGGCAACGCCCGCTTCGCTGGTCCCTATTTTTAAATGAATCACTATAATGAATTCTCAAAATTGCATTAATTTTTATCACATGAAAAAAAAGAGAAACAAAATCTGAGTAGGAAAAATGTCGCACCGGGTTCTCACTGCCTTCGGAAAAAATTCCCAAAATGCTCTAACTCTTATTTCTATTATTTTCCCACTTCGCCCCCCCCTCCTGTCTATCCTAATAATTTTACAAATTTGAAAATATCCGCAATCGATTTGTAAGTATCAAAAACCTCTATGTACCAGTTTTGAACGATATATCTCTATTTTTATTTTTTTACCGCTCTACTCCCCCCCCCCTCCCAATAATTTTAAAAATTCGAAAATATCCGCAATCGATTTGTAGGTATGGGAAACCTCTATGTACCAATTTTGAATGATCTAACTCTATTTTCTTTTTTTTTTTGCCCCTCTGCCCCCCCTTCCCGGCCCTCCTAATAAATTTACACTTTCGAAAAAATCCCCATTCGACTTGCAGGCCTCTAAAATCTATCTGTACCGATTTTGAACGGCCTAACTGTATTTCTATTTGTTTTTGACCATAGCCCCCCCTTCCCGCCCCACCTAATAATTTTAAAAATTCGAAAGTATCCGCAATCGATTTGTAAGTATCGAATACATCTATATACCAATTTTGAACGATCTAACTCTATTTTTATTTTTTTGCCCCCCCTCTCCCCTCCCCCTTTCCCGGCCCTCCTAATAACTTTACACTTTCGAAAATATCCCCATTCGACTTGCAGGCATCTAAAACCTAACTGTACCAATTTTGAACGGCCTAACTGTATTTCTATTTGTTTTTGCCATATAGCCCCCCCCTTGCCGCCCCCCTTCCCGCCCCTCCTAATAATTTTACAAATTCGAAAATATCCGAAATCGATTTGTAGGTATCGAAAACCTCTATATACCAATTTTGAACGATCTAACTCTCTTTTTATTTTTTGCCCCCCCTCTCCCCCCCCTGCTGCCCCACCTGGGGGCTGAATTTCTAAAATTCCAGAAATTGGTTTTTAGATATTTGCATCAGCTATATTTTAGAGCAAAAACTTCACGCATATCTATTTTTTTGTTTGAGATATATAGGATTATGCGAAATCACGTTTTTACGCATGTGAAATCACGTTTTGCCCCCCCGCCCCCCTTGGGGACCGAATTTTGAAAATTCCAGAAATTGGTTTTTTGACATTTGTATTAGCTATATTTTAAAGCAAAAATTTTACGGATATCTGTTTTTTTGTTTGAGATATGAAGGATTTTGTGAAATCACGTTTTGCCCCCCCTCCCCCCCTTGGGGGCGAATTTTGTAAAATCGCTTCTTAGTGGATGCCTACGTCATATCCGAAATCGATTTGTAGGTATCGAAAACCTCTATATACCAATTTTGAACGATCTAACTCTCTTTTTATTTTTTGCCCCCCCTCTCCCCCCCCCCCTGCTGCCCCACCTGGGGGCTGAATTTCTAAAATTCCAGAAATTGGTTTTTAGATATTTGTATCAGCTATATTTTAGAGCAAAAACTTCACGCATATCTATTTTTTTGTTTGAGATATATAGGATTATGCGAAATCACGTTTTTACGCATGTGAAATCACGTTTTGCCCCCCCCCCCGCCCCCCTTGAGGACCGAATTTTGAAAATTCCAGAAATTGGTTTTTTGACATTTGTATTAGCTATATTTTAAAGCAAAAATTTTACGGATATCTGTTTTTTTGTTTGAGATATGAAGGATTTTGTGAAATCACGTTTTGCCCCCCCTCCCCCCCTTGGGGGGCGAATTTTGTAAAATCGCTTCTTAGTGGATGCCTACGTCATATCCGAAATCGATTTGTAGGTATCGAAAACCTCTATATACCAATTTTGAACGATCTAGCTCTCTTTTTATTTTTTTGCCCCCCCCCTCTCCCCCCCCCTGCTGCCCCACCTGGGGGCTGAATTTCTAAAATTCCAGAAATTGGTTTTTAGATATTTGCATCAGCTATATTTTAGAGCAAAAACTTCACGCATATCTATTTTTTTGTTTGAGATATATAGGATTATGCGAAATCACGTTTTTACGCATGTGAAATCACGTTTTGCCCTCCCGCCCCCCTTGGGGACCGAATTTTGAAAATTCCAGAAATTGGTTTTTTGACATTTGTATTAGCTATATTTTAAAGCAAAAATTTTACGGATATCTGTTTTTTTGTTTGATATATGAAGGATTTTGTGAAATCACGTTTTGCCCCCCCTCCCCCCTTGGGGGGCGAATTTTGTAAAATCGCTTCTTAGTGGATGCCTACGTCATAGAAAGAACATTGTCACAAAATTTCATGCTTCTAGGTCCAGGGGTTTGGTCTGGGCGTTGATAGATCACCCCCTCACTCACTAACTCACTCAGGAAGTGTTCTTTTATATATATAGATTGTTAGAAGCTTTAAACCTTTTATAATACAACATTTTACAATAATTAATGAAGCCCGCGAAATTACGAAACTTTTTTGTATTTTACATTTAAAACGGTATTGTGTAGACTACTAACATATGCCACTTATTAAGTTGTTTGAAAAACGATATTGGATTTAATCTTCTTTATAATAAAATCCCGAAATTCCTAAAACTACCTTTAAAAATGATGTAATAGCTAAAACAGGGCATTATATTAGAGGAATCATAATTTTATTCATGTTTTCAATGTGTGTATTTAAACTGATTAAAATAATGAGAAACAATAATTTAGCAGAATAATTTACATCACAAATGTCGTCAATACGTCATGAGAAATGAATAATAATTTAAAATATTAAATAAACACGTGATTGTAAAATTGGAATTGAAAGATTACAATATCATTTTAAATTTCTTGGAGACTTTTAGACCTCAAAACATAAATATCATGTAGGACAGTGTAGTGTTCAGTAATTTAGCAAAGAGAAATAAATTTTGAAATACCTGTGTAAAAATCGAGCGCGAGGCTATCGTCGGTTAGTAATCATATAATAATGGAACTTATCTTGATACATAAAACTTACTTAATAACTGAAATAACTACAATTCGTGTTTAAACATAGTTGATGTAGGAAGAAAAATAATTGATGTTAGTGTTTTCAGATAAAACAATGCTTTGGTCTAGGGATTTTCAGGAAGGATTTTAATGTCATATATTACCTAAAAAAATAAATTTATATATAAAATAAAATTTACAGTAAAATATTCGTGAACATTAAACTTACACATTTAAAAAAAATTATTTTAGTTTATATTTTATTAATTTACTATACATATTTTTATCTTGTGAGAAAATAGGGAAAGCACTATTTCTTTAATTATTATTAATTTATTTTATTGATGTTAAAAAATTATTCCAATTTAACGATATTTAGGATCAAAAAGTAATAATTAAGAGCAAAAACTGTATTTAACTGTATTTTTAAAATTGTTTATTTATTTATTTTTTAGTAATTTTATATGGCACACTTATAAAATTGTCAGTTTCATGGAAATATTCTAAAACAAAGTATTGTACCTAATCCAGAATGTTTTCATTCAATATCATTATAAATTTCAATGAGATTAACAAAATGAAAGTCCCTGCATAAATAAAAGTCGTCACATCTAAAGTTTTAGCATTTATACGCTCTAGAAGTTGATATATAGCCTTGACGCACATGAATTTGAATTACAGTGCCACCACCTATGCCTTATCAGGCGATACATACCTAAATTGAAATAGTACATGCATACATATTGTCAATTTCATAAATAAGGTTTTATACCATTATACTTGAAAGAGGCTGAGATATAGCCTTCCGTAAATCGTAAAAATTGCAGTACAAAGAGCGCCACCTTTTGGACGAATAACACCGAAATTTGATAAGCACTAATTTATTTCTACGGATTCCTAATACGTAATGAATTCCTAATAACGGATATTCCTAATTATCCTGGATTTCCTAAAATTCCCTACTCAGGAATTTCTAAAATTCCTGAAATATCCTAGAAATTCCTAATAATGGAATTTCTAATAACGGATTTCTAATACGGAAGATTAATTATGATAAAAGGATTCTATGAAAAAAAAAAAGGGGGGGGGTTAAAGTTCCCACTCGGAGAATATATGGTGCTGCGTAATAATAAAGAAAGTTCTTAAAAAAAAAAAGAAAGAAAGAAAGAAAGAAAGAAAGAAAGAAACGGTACGAGTCAGCACTATTTCTCCAATTTCAAATTATGAACTGGAGACAAAATCAATACTTACAAAAGTGCGCAATCATTAATTTTAAATTATAAATTACGACGAAAACTTAGAAAAACAGTGCCACATATTATCGCAGAGGTAAGTTTTAAGACTTTTTTTTATTATTATTATTATTATTTTATTTATTTATTTCGGAATCCTTCCTTCTCCGTCTTACTTAATCTTTCTACAAAGAAATATGATGCCATTCTAGCAATAAAATCGTACTACAGAATAGTATGAGAATTGTCAGTTTAATTATGGCCACCTTATAAATTCATATAAAATTCTGTGTATCAGTTTTTGAACTAGATCTAATACAATATTTTTATCACAGACAGATGAGCATTTTCTGAAAATGATCAAATAAGGTTCAAGACATCTCGAAACGTAAAAAACTGAAAATCGAAATTTTTGATATTTCTATTCCATAATCAGTACTAAATGTGAATGTATATAATTTAAATTAATACTTTCGCTACAAAACAATTGTACGTAATAAAAGTATTGTATTCTTTTAAAAGTTTGGACGTAAGATTTTCACCTAATTTACAAGTTTAAATGTATCTTGGGTCCAAAAATGTGTTTTTTTTTTTTTTTTTTTTTTTTTTTTTTGAAGCTGGCCAGTGTCTATGTGTATGGAGAATCTTGTGACTATCATACTATACAAAATAATTTTAAAATGAAGAAATCAGTATTTAGTATTAATATATTACTAAAAAATTATTTGTTGAAAAGCTAAAAACTTGAGCTAATTTTTTTTTTTTAATTCAGTTTTTTTTTTAATAGTAATCTATCTTACTTCAGCTAATTCAACTTCAATATATAGTTTAAAGTGTATTGCACACACATTAATGTAATAAAGCCATTTTCTTTTTCTCTTTTTTTTTTTTTTTTTTTTGTTTCTCATTTACTTATTTTTAATCTTCATAAAAGGAAAGACTAAATTAGTTTAACTTGAAACAACTGTTATCCTTTTCTTCTTTTTATCTGTTTGAATAGAAAAAAAAATAATTTAGCATTATTTATCCCAACTTTTACTGATATTTTTACTAACTATTACTGAAAGTTTTAAATTCTTAATTTAAGCTATCAAAAGACCTTAAATGATATTATTAATTTATTATTAATTTATTTTGGTCAAAATGGGGATTTTTTGGCATTTTGATTTCTCGTATTGGCATGCTGCATGTTTACTCATAATATGTACTGCATAGTATTAAAATTTATCAGTTGTATTTGTAAAGCAGAAATGACTTATTATTTATCTATAAACAACTTACTTTTAATTATGAGTTAACTTATAATTTATAATAAAAATTTGGTTATACAGTTGTAATAAATGAGTTTGCACTGAAGATCATTAAATTGGAGCTAAATAAACTTTTTTAAATCATAAAACTACATTGTATTATTAAAATTATAACAAATTAATTTAATGTAATATCTGTTTTCATCCCTAAATATAGCAACTAAATTACACCCAAAGTTAATTTGTAAAAAGAAAATTATTTATTTCTTTTTAAAAGAAATCATTGCGAACTTGTATTTCATACCTCAAAAGCAAGGAAGAAATGTTATCTTCAATTTCAAAACATACGTGACTGTCGTTAAAGATAATGTATTAAGGATTTTTTGGGAGTTAGTTGTATTCGTTCGAAAACTGCTCTTTTAAGCCCAGCCCATACGTCAATCACACATATAAACATAGAGAGTCACCTTTCTTTATTTGCACAGGTTAGGAGTTACTGTTACAATTTTCACCAATGCCTTTTTTATCTGGTTTCCATTGTTTTCGTTGGCATTTTCATCGAGCAAAAGGCGGGGGGGGGGGGGACTTTATAGAGTTCTGATATATTTATAGTGGTTTGTGGAAGGAGGAGAGGACAAAAAAAAAATTAAAAAAGTATTTTATTTTTCAATTTCAAGAAGATTATATATTATTATTTCATAATAATTAAAGAAAAATACCTTAGATATATAAAGAAGGGCTTTTTTGGCAGTGGAAGACACACACACACACACACAAAAAAAAAAGATTTTTATATAACTTTTCACTGATTTCAATGAAACTTCTTATTTTATATAACTTATTAAGGAAATACACAGTAATTTGGAATTTTTCTAAATCTACGGGAGAGGGTGGGACAAACGAAAATTTATTTCTCTTCAGTTTCATTTCACAAAAAATTATTATCAATTATTCCCAGAAAAATATCTTCAATTGTTACTAATTAAGAAATAAATGCAATGTAGTTTTGATGTAGTTGGGGAAAATGGAGATCAGAAGTAAAACAATATGGTTTTAATATCAGTTTTTGCTGATTTCAAACAAATTTTGTTAACTAATATTTAAAAATACTCGTAATATAAACGATTTGCTTATAACAAATATTACGTTTCAAATAAAAGAATAAATAATAGAGATAAAAATAAAAAATAATTAAGAAAACGTCTAAGTAGGGAAAAAAGATATTACAAAAATTCTTTATTAATTTTATGGGGTATTATTTTTTAAAAAATACGCATAATATAAAAAACTAATATATTGTCTGCGTAACAAAACTTTCTTCTGTATCATTCTATATAAGAGTGCCACGTACCAACAAACACGCATAAAAAATGAAGTTTTTTTTTTTTTTTCAAAATAAAAATTGCACATTCTTTTTATAATGGTAATCTTATATATTAAATTTTGTGCACTTATAAACTATAGAAGCAGACATATAGCTTTCTAGTACACGGAATTGCAGTTATTTGAATCAGCATGTTGTTATTTCATAATAGCCCTTTCCAATATCAAGTTTTCGAAGCTATGCAGAATAAAAAGCTTAGCTATATCCTTCCAAAAATGTGAGAAATCGTAGCATTACAACGGCACATGTTAGACGATTTTCACAGAAAACCAACTGACATCAGTATATGTCAAGGTGAATCCCGGAAAAAATGGTAACGGAAAAAATGGTAAACGGAAAGAATGGTACCGGAAAAAATGGTAAACGGAAAAATGGTAAGTGGAAAATTAGTATTCTGAAACATCTGTCATAGGTATAGTGCGACCACGTTTCCTACGACTAGCAGTGAGGCCGAGTCCAAAAGTTTCGAGGGATGCAAAATTGGCCGAGAGATAGTTATTTGGCAAACATCCAGTTATTCGGTGTTCCCTTATTGCTTGTTTTCTCTCAGTCACCCCTATTTTAACACTGGGACTGGACTCGTTCAATCCGCACTTGCGCAGAGGCTTCCGTGGTCGCAAGAAATGTGGTTAAAGAATATTCATATAGCTAGAATGGATGAATAGATTTATAATCGACTTAAACAAATTTGTGTAATATCAATACTTCTAATTTCAGCAATAACTAAAAATACATTTTTTTTTTTTTTTATCAGACTTATAAATGTTAAACATATAAGTAATGTAATGTTTTAAAACACATTTTAAAAAGTAAAAATATTTCCTGTATTGTCATTTTATTAAATAAATGAAAAAATGCTAATCATCACAGTCAGTTTTTAAACACTATCTGAAAAAATTATAATTTGTGTTTAAGTGTTTTTGGTTTCTTATAAGGCTGATTTGTGAAACCTAAAACATTTGGTGGGCCAAAAAGAAAATTACATTTTTTTTTTTTTAAACAAAAACAAACATGCACCTTGAAAACTGTTAACGAATTGACCGGTTCCAGTCCAGTGGGTATAATCACGACCATAACTTGTTCTTTCCCTAGGGAGAGAGAGAGGAGTTAGGCCGAAATAGAATGTTCGGGAATGATTAGCACTCTCGCTTCAATAATACAAGTTAAAAAATGACCTTGACATTCTAAGTTCAAAAACTTCACTACTTCCATTGAAAAGCGAAAACGAATCAGGAATAGCAGGAATTTATAGCGATCCAAAACTCTTCCGACCACTTCAGTTTTGAGCCACCCAATAACTGTGTAAAATCGCTTTCATCATGATATGATATGTATTGCAATTTGATTTAACTAATTTCCCACATTACCATTTTTTCTGTTTACCATTTTTTCCGTTTACCATTTTTTCCGGTACAATTTTTTCCGTTACCATTTTTACCGGTTACCGTCAAGGTACATTATAAAATTCTACATATTAGATATTGAGCCAGAGCTGAAAAAAAAAAAAAATTCTATCACAATTAGCAATTCAAAAATTATGGGAAAACCTCAAAAATTTCATTTTAAAAATGACTCAAAATTATTCTAAAAAATCAATTATTAATTAAATGTTAATTAATATTTAATGATTATTCGTATTAACTATAAAATAGTAGTAATTAAGAACATTTATAAAATTTTAATTTTGGTTTCAAATGGGTGCTTTTTTGGGGGTGTATTATAAGAAAATTTTGTAATAACTAATGGTGGGGGGGGGGGGTTGACCACCCTCAGCCCCCGCTCCCACCCTCCCTTTCCTACGCCTATGTTTTGTAGATACAGTTTAGTCGTTACAGTCATTAAAAAACTATCGTTAAAAAGAAGATTAATTATCAGAAATGATTAAATGTTATTATTATTATTACATGCAATTAAAACTATTTTTTCCTAGTTTTCAAATCTACTTTTGCTGAAACTGTAAATCTTTCAGTGAAATACTTGATTGATGTTTCCTACAAGTACTTTTGAAAATATTTTTAAAATTATGGATAAAATAATGTGGAGGTTTCTATTTTCATTCAAAAATTTTTATAAAATAATATTCTGAATTTTTCAGTTTTAATTTTTGAAATTTTCTTAATGATTTCGATATGAATTTTGCATAAATATTGAATTTTTGAAAGAAAATATATTGCATTTAAAACTGTTTTTTTTTTTTCCTTGAAAATATCTAGGATTTGTAGAAAATTTTAGCACAAAATAGAATTAAATAAAAATTTAACAAACACTTTGAGCAAACATTCTAATTAAGCAATTTATTAAACTGCTCTGGAAAGTTTTTTTTTTTCCCCACTCAAATTCGAAAAATATTTATTAATTATATAATTATCAATGTACATTATCAATGACCTTTTCTTTAGAACAAAATTAATGCTATATGCCTAAATTAACATACAAGTAAAAAATACATTTGCTTTAATTTTTTTTTAATTATTATTTTAACTAAAATGCACAGCCAACGTGGCTCAGGAACCCAAGGCTATCGCGTGGAAATCCAAGGTTTATGCCTTGCGCACAAAATTTCTCAGGGGCACAAAATTATACTAACGGTAAAAAATGCCCAGTTTTTTTTCTTCTTCTTCTTCTAAATCAACTGTTTATTATTATTATTATTATTATTATTATTATTATGAATAACATTTTATATCAAAATCTATCTTGTTATTATGTATTTTTATATTACAACGCTCAACAATTTATATTATAGTTTATTATTGAATTAAAGATGAAATTTGTTACATAGCTAAACTTGAAAAATAAGAAACACATAGAGATTAGCTATTATAAGAAATAGGTCCTACGGTGTGTATGGAATGGCAGAGGGGGAGTTGCATCTGTATAAAATATATATCAGAATCTTCATCATTGATTTATAATTTGTATTTCAATTTCTCTCATATTTTATTTTTCATTTCATTTTATTTCATTATTTTCAATACACTAATGAGATACTTCAGGCAAAAGAAAAATATTCATGATATTCCTTAAACACTTAAATCTTAGACAATTATTATTACTGTCATTATTATTATTTTGTGCTATATAGGAAATTTGTATTCTTACAAATTAAACTTACAAACAATGTAACATACATATTAAGTAGCTTAGTTACTTAATGTATAATAATTCGTCATTAAAATGATCCAAAACCAGGAAGAAAAATAAGAACTATTCAACAAGCAATCACATATGGAAACGGAGCCTTACAGAAAGCAAATGTTTTGAAAAATCTCAATTTGGATTCTTTTTTAAACACAGAGAGATGATAGCACTAAGAGAAAATATGAATAAAAACTTAATAAATGTTTCATATAACATTTCATATACATTTCAAATTCATTATAGAGAGCAAATGTAAGAGCGAACTAAACTAGTTTTGTGGTCGCACAAAAAATTATTTCACTGCAATGTTGAATAAATTCATTAATAATCTTACTTAATAAAATACTGTTACGTTGATGTTAATTTAAAATTATGTTGTTTACTAATTAAAAAACGGTAATTACAATACTTAAGAAAATATAAACTAATTTTTGAATCATATTTGATTTAATGCAATTAATAATATATTTTTAAGTATTACATGAATGAATTCTTAATTATTTAATATATTATTTAATATTCCATTAAAAATGTTCATGGTAATTTCATAATTCAAAGTACATTATAGTTTTTAAATTTCATGCAAAACGCATAATCATACATTTCCATTATAGACAGTTTATAATAAAGATTTAAAGTATAAATTTGTAAACTTAAATTTCAATTAATAAATATTTCATTTATACGGAATATATTTTTTTCCTGCTAATAATTGTGTGTTATTTATTGCCGGAACGTCAGTGGAGGCCTCTCTGTTGAGACTCAAAAAGATTTTGGGTTCTGTCTGTGGGTTTGTTTGTCTATGTGCCTGTCTGTCGGGCGATAGCGGCCGCAATAATCACGCAATTGACTTGCAATTTGGTACACATGTTCATGAGCCCAATGGAATTAGCTGTATAGTTTTAGTGTGTATTCCATTTGAAGTTCGTGTACAGGACACTCCAAATTTTTTCTTTGCATTACGGCCTATGTGAAGAATTTGTATGTACTGCGATAGCAACCGCAAAAATCACGCTGTTGACTTGCAATTTGTTATACATATTTATGAGCCACGCGGATTTTCAGCTGTATAGTTTCCGGTGTGTATTTCATTTGTAGTTCACGTACAGAGACACACCAAAGTTTTTTTTACTACGGTCTATGGGCAGAATTTGTATGTACTGCAATAAAGGCCACAAAAATGCTCCGATTGACTTGCAAATTGGCACACTCGTTCAGGCTCTCTATAGAAATATCTCTATATCTTTTTTATGTCTATATTTTCATGGATTGTGTACAGGGACACGTCAAAATTCTAATCACTACATTGGGTGAGTTTCCTTTGAATGCACTTAGACATCATTACTTTGCAATCAACAAAATGAAATTAGCGTATCTTAGGCTCCCTAATTAATGTACAAGAGCACACAAAAGTGTTCTGACAATGTAATGTAAACAGCGAAATTATGGCAAATTTTGAAGAATTATTCGTAAAAAAACGTAAAATAAGCTGAATGTTTTTTCCTGGTGTATTCAATGTTTATGGTTTGTTTACGGAGACACGCAAAAGAATTTCATGACATTGGAGCCTGAGAATTTTTTTTTATTTAAGCGTACTTTAATGCGCTTATGCTGCATTCAGCATAATGGAATTAGCATACATTTTAAAGATGCTTAAAAGCATGTTTACTCTAAAAAAAGTATGTATATAGACAAAAGAATTCCGATGATGGACTGTAATCATCCAAATGATGTCACATTAGGTTGAAATATTAATGAGTTATAATTAATTAAATAGGTGTATTCTTTTTAGTGTATATAATTACTGTGGCTCCTTTTCTGGGATACATAAAATAATTTCGTACTATTAAGGTCTATAGTTGATATTTCTTAAAAGTATATTTTAACATGGTTACACCTCGTTAAATATAATGAAATTTTATTAGAATTATAAAAGAATGTTTTCCAGTGGAGAAGTGTGGACATAGAATTGGAAATTCATTTACAGGGTTACATAAAATAATTCCGAAATGTTATATAATAATTTTGCATGAAATTTGGTAGAAGTATCTATGAATTACAGGGAATTAATACAAGACACCCAGTTATAAGGAATCATATATATGCATATACATATACAGATAGTTGTAGAAAGAGAAATACAGCGGGGGGTAGCCCCCCCCTCAGAAACCTTTTCGTTTATGGAAGTAAATCAATCGAATCTATATGTATTATAAGGAATAAATAAAAATTATATGATGAATAATGTGTGATGCAAATAGGATGTTGTGACTCCCGATCTGCAAATCCACTAGTCAATACAGTTTATTAAACACTATAGATATATTTCTGAAACTTGTGATTTCAGTTATGTCTTATAAATAAATCTGCATATACTATCAATTCAATTTTAGTTTAACAATTTATAATGATAATTGTAAAAATTATTGTGCATGTGCAATAACACTTTTGTAAGTTGACAATACAATATGTATATTATTTACAGGGATTTTCTGCAGGGATAGGTTCAAGCGTTCTAGTGGTAAATCTTGCGATTTATTTCTAATCCTTTCCACTAAACTGATTTTTCTGAAATATTGAGCGCAAATCAAAAGTCATTAATCGTAAAATGTGTTGGTAATTTTAGAAATCTATCTGGTTAGATGTCGGTTTGAGGGCAAAAATTCTACCTGCCTGTGTCAAATTTTGTGATTTATTTTTCATGCATTTCTGAGGAACCCATTTTACTTAAATTTTCCTTATGAACCGATTACAATATTTGCTAGCACTTTTAGCGATTTGCCTCGCCAGGTGAAAAAGTCTGTCTTCCTGTGAAATATCTTGCTACTTATTTAATGCATGTCTGCGAAGCAATTTTATTCATATTTTAAAAATTAATTTTCGATGTCAATGCCATACGGAGATATTTTCTTGTCTCATCAGGTGAAGATTTCAGAGTTCGATCAAGCCAAAGTGATTCCAGTTAAGTGGGCCCCCTAAGGCACATTTGGGTCCTCATAATTATTGTTTTTTGCATGATTTTTAGCACACCTAAAATAATAATAATAATAATAATAATAATAATTTAATTAATTAATAAAAAACTTACGCTTTTTCTCCATTTCACCTAAGAATGAATAATAGAATAAAATATTTTAATTTATTTATTTAAATATATTAAATATTTTATTTTCTATAAAACTTTTCGTTTTCCTTTAAAAAATAAATTTTTCTTGAAAAAAAAAAAAAAATAAATAAACTTTCCTTTCAAAAATAAACTTTTATTTAAATATTTATTTAAATATATTAAATATTTTATTTTCTATAAAACTTTTCGTTTTCCTTTCAAAAATAAACTTTTCATGAAATTGTTGTTTTCAAAGCATTTTTGTACATTTTAATTAAAAAAATTTTTTAACACTAAGCAAAATTTTTGTCCCCTCTCTGCAGTCGGCCCATACGTTAATCAAGCCCAGGGAAATATCCCCCTATATCAAACCTTTCTTTATTTTTTAAACTGCTCTTGTTGAGTCGAAGATTTCAGAATATTATGGAATAAAAATGCCATATATATATATATATATATATATATAAGTTATATAATATGTTGTGACCACTGACCACTTTTTTTTTTTTTTTTTTTTTAATTTATTTTTAAATGAACGTTTTTAATAACAGTGCAATGCAATTTCCTAAATAATTTGTATTTTTATTTTACAGCCCTTTTTTATTCATTATTTACACATTATGTTCATATAATACATAATTCATTCTCCCATTTCTTTTAACTATTGTTGACGGTTTAATTGAACTCGTTGATTTAAGTACATTTCTACGCTGCATTTTTTTTTTTTTTTTTAAATATTTTTCTGATCAGAAAGAATAACTACGATTTTAAATGGAATACATTATTGAAAAAGAAATAAGAATAATAAAGAAATAAGAATAAATTGTTCTATAATAATTGCATCTTACTACTGTGATACAGACAAAAAATAAATTAAAATTTATGAATGTAAATTTTTTTCATAATCCATATTTTATTGTACTTGCATGTTGTTTTACTTTTACTTTTATTTGTATATAGTAATTTTAATCCGAATTTTCCCTGCATTTTTATTAAAATTTTCAATCAATCATGAAACGATAGAACGGAATAAACAACTAGTTATTATTTAAAAAAAAAAAAAAAAAAAAAAAAAAAAAAAAAAAACCTCGCGTTTTTTAAATATAACAAATCTATAACATCTTACACATCGGATATACTGCTTCACGCATAAAAAACTATGAAACTTCAAATACGAAAATGAAACAGAAAAACCGCACATATGGACCGCGCTCGCGGGCAAATGCATACAGGAGGGAAGTTTCATTCAGGGGTGTTCTTCATTTTTCTCGGAAATATACTGTCCTAAGATAACCTAATCATCTTTAAAACCGCCCAAGCAAGTTTCTATATAAATGTTTCTTTCCTTCTTTGGATTCCGTTCTGTATTTCTATACGACTATTCCTTTACTGCTATTTTATTTTCTTCCTTTTTAAGTATAACCTAATTTCAATATTGTTTTGTTAAAAAAAAAAAAAAAAAAAAAAAAAAAAAATCTGCCTTTTATTTTAAGCAGAATTCAATTTGAGTAATTTGCCTTTTATAGTACACAATAATACAAATAGCACTTTTAAAAATTTTATGAGTTTTAAAAATAATTTTACAGACTATAAAATTTTAAAGTTAATGCAAACTTGTTGCATTATAAAACTAAATTTTTAATTTGTTCAGGTAACTTAGGTGAAATTATTTTTTAATATTAATACAAATTTAATTTATTGTTAACTGCAATTTAATACGGCGTTAACAGTAAATTACAGGAAGTAGAAGGGTGTTAGCAAAATGATCTTTTTAAATAAACATGAGTCCAATTAGAAGAAATATGCAATTGGGGGTGGGGTGGGGGAAGGATTGTATGAAACTGCACTGTGTAGCAAAAATCATCTGATAATTAGGTTCTTTAATTTTAATATTACTTGAAAATATAGGATACCAGAAAAAAAAGGGCACCCGGAAAAAAGCGCACTTTTTCAATTCGCAAATCGCAAAACAATAAATATCAAATAATGAATTTAAAGAATGACTTTCAAATTACATTTTTAGAAATATCATTTGATTTGGTACACAATTCATTTAGTATATACCTCCTGGAGAAAGGGAAGAGGGGTTGGGGCTAGCAGCAGATTGAAAGAAAACAATTTTTTTATACCACCTTCTTACCGATTTTAATGAAACTTTGTATAATCACGTACAATACAATTTGTGAAGATCACAATGAGTGTATTATATACCTGGAATTCAAGGAGGTGGGGCAGATGGAAATAAATTCTTTTTTAAAATACCCTATTATATTTTTTTTTTTTTTTTTTTTTTTCAAATACACTAAATATATTCTTTTTAAAAATACCCTATTACCGATTAAAAAAAAAAAAACTTTGTATAATCACGTACAATTTGTGAAAAAATTACAGTAAGTTTCAGACATAATTGGGGGGGGGGGGGGGTGCGGAGTTAAAGAAAGGGGGTGGGCAGAGGAAAATAAAATGAGTATTTATATCCTTATTTTACCGATTTTAATGATATACTAGCGAGCTTCGCCAGCTAGCGGGTCAGTGTTTTTAAACGAATCACTAACAACAGTAACTTTTATTCTTAAGGGAAAAAAAAAATAAAAATCTGATCGTGTAAAAAGTTGCACCGGGTCTCCACTGCCTTCAGCAGGGCAGGAAATTAATGTTTATATGACTACATTTTAATAAAATTTGTTATAAATAACACTGAATATTTAGGAAAATTTACGCTGATTTATATATATATATATATATATCGGGGGGCAAGGGCAAAAGAAAAAAATGATTGTATAAGTATCACAATTATCAATTTTAATTAAAATTTCAAAGAGTGTTACATATATGTTGGAGGAGGGGGGGGGGTGTTAGGAAAAAAATATTGTTTTTAAATCACTTTGCTTTATATTTATAGGAAATTTTGCATAAATATCTGTTATTGTTTATCAAAAATTGAAGAGATGGTCACACTACCTAGTGAGAGCTAGCGGTACATGGAAAGAAAATATTTTTATGCCATCTTGTTGCCGATTTAATGAAACTTCGTAGAAATATTACTTACCGTTTATAAAACATTACAATGAGGGTTAAGTATCAGTTCCTTTCTCTTCCTAAGTTTGTACGGAAAAATTCAATATATGATTTGAATCTCAAAAGTTACTCAAAAATGAAATTTCTTCTTTTAATCCGTCTCTTTTGACCACACCTCACCCCCCTTCGTAGAATATAAAAAACTTATGCTCTCGTTGATGTTTAGCAAGAGTCCTTACAAGTAGAAATTAAGAAAGCCTTTTTTTCTGGTGCCTTTTTTTCCGGATCACGGAAAAAAAGGTTCTTTTCTTAATTGCTACTTGTAAATTACTTCTAAATACGAATGATAGCAAAAAATTTTTCGTTTCTACGAGGGGAAGGAGGGGGGGAATGAGACAGATTAAACAAAAAAATTCTGTTTCTGAATAATCTTTTACCAATGTTTGATATTAACTTTTAATTAATGTCTGATGTGAACAATGCATTGAATTTTTGCATACTAACTTAGAAACTGAAAGATACTCCGATACATAACCCTCTCTAAAAATTTTCATAAACAATAACGGACATTTATACAAAATTTCCTATAAATATGAAGCAGTTTGATTTTAAAAACAATCGTATTTTTTTCCCCCTTCACTCGCTTGTCTCCCAAGTATATGTAACACTCACCGTAATTTTTCAATAAAAGAAAGGGATAGTTGTTAAAATTTTAATTAAAATTGGTAACATTGTGATATTTATACAATTCTTTTTCTCCTCTGTTCCCATAGCCCCCATGACATATGTAACAATCAGCGTAAATTTTCCTAAAAATTAAGTGATATTTACAATAAATTTTATTAAAGTTCAAAGCATAATGATATAAAACTTCATTTGTATTTTTTTTTATCCAGCGCCCCTCCTCTCACCCAGCCATATGTAACACTCACTGTAATTTTTCATTAACAGTAAGTGACATTTGCGCAAAATGTCAATAAAAAGAAGTCGATAATAAGTGTTATTTAAACAGATTTTGTTATACATCTGTCCCTCGCCACTGCTACACACACTTGCCCCCTTTTTCAACTACAGGTAACTTTCATTATAATTTTAATAAAAAGTAAGTGTCAGTCATACAAAGTTTTGTACTCTGCCCCCTCTTAGCAATCCCTCCTCTCTCCCCCCCCCCCCAAAGAAAAAAATAAAAATAAAATATGTGTAATACTCACTGTAAGTTTTCTTAAACAGTAAGTGGTATGTACACAAAAATTTATTTAAATCGATACTAGGGTAGTTTAAAAAATATATATTTTATTTCCACCTGCCCGCCCCCTTGCCTCCCCCCCCCCAGGTATAGAATGCACTCATTGTGATTTTCATAAAAAGTAAGTAATAGCTGTAGAATCTCCTTATATTATATTATTAAAAACGGTTAAATGGGGATATAAAAAACATTTTATTTTTTAAATCGATAATAGGGTAGTTTAAAAAAGAATATCTAGAAGGAAAATATTTTATTTTGGAAGAAAATGGCTAAGTAAAATTGATAGAAAATTTTGGAGAAAATAATTTTTAAACAATGACACTTTTGATAAAAATAATAAACGAATATTGAATCAAACATTCAAATTCACATTTTCTGGGGAAAAAAAAAAAAAAAAAAAAATAAATAAATAAATCTTTCGTCAGTAAAAAATATAGAAGCTATGCAAGAAGAATATTACATTTTTTTTTTTTTTTTCGCTCTCTCTCTCTATTAAAAATTTTTACTCTCCCTAGCACAGTTTAAAATGCGGTATTTAAACATTTCCTACATAATTTAAACAACATTTCAAGGTTTGTTTTAGAAACAGTTTTATTTGATATACATTCCTGTGTGAGAGTGGCATTAGTCCCTTGTCATTTCCCTTTTTTTAGACATTGGAGTTACATTCATTGAAATATAAGACTCTCATTAACTTTTGAAGAATATTTAAATTTCATATCCTTTAGAGAATTTTTACCCACACCGCTCATTGAAACACATTCGACTAATTAAAAAAAAAAAAAAAATCTGTTTTATCGCATATCAAATAAGGTAGTATCGCATAACAATAGTATCGCATAACAATTCGCATACCAAATAAGGTACTTAAAATTAAGCACAACATACGCATATGTATAGAAAAACAAAGTAGTATGGGGAAAAATGATCGTAACCCGAATGTGAGTGTAACCCGAAAGAACAAATAAATAAATAAAACAAAAGCAACTAGCAATATTTTTTAAAGTTAATTTTTTAAAATAAGTATATGGGAAAGAAGAGCGGTAGAGTGTTGCCGCTTTGCTTACAGCATTCGTATCTATTTTGTTCGTCTGACGAAGAGTGGTGTCTGTTGCGGTTTCTTACATTTTATGGTGTTTATTCATAGTTTTGTACTTACTTATTACTTTTAAACGCCAGTTCTGTGGTGCTCTTTTTTACAACTTTAAAAGTAATTTTTACTTGTATTTTTTTTTTTTTTTTTTTTTTTTTTTTTAATAAATGTTATATGCAAATGATGTTGTTGTTATTATGGTTAAGAAGTATATGAAAATAAGCATTAAATTTTTTTACTTTCTTTTTTACTTCGAACTCGGAATAAAATGAGGCCGGCAAGGATTTAAACTATGCTTCTTAATTTTGTTTTGATCCGCTCTTATGTATAAAAATCGGAGGTAACAAAATTATTAATATTACCTACTAGTTTTTGTTTATGGTTAGTATATTTGTTTTATTGGTAATACCTTTAATTTTATAAGTGCTTTTTTTTCCCTTCCCACCCCCCCTTCCTCTATGCATTAAAATTCAATGAAAATGTCTTGAATTATAATATTTAAAATTTTGTTTCTCTAATGTTTATTTTAGGTTTTCTTTCACATTTTTTAAAATTATAATCTTATGTTGCTAATATAAAAGTTACACTTTAAAGTTTAAGAATAATTATCGTAAATTTTAACTTTCTAAAAGTTACAATAAGAATTTTAAAATCAATATTTAAATAATGCTATTAAATATAACCTATTAAATATTTTAGCTTTCTCCTTCAAATAATTTATTTAGTTATCACTCTTTCTCTTTGTATTTTTCCCCTTTTCAGTTAACTTTTCAAGGTAACTATTCTTTACAGGACAGGCATAGTAAACATGTGTTGTAAACATCTGGTTTTACCTTAGTAGAAAGCGGAAGTCCTGTTGTCCTGTCGCCAATTTCAGAAGGATAGGAGGACTTTCAATGTTATTAACGATAGGGAATCACAATGAGGATTATTTAAAGAATTCTAATTGATTTTTTTCTGTTTGGCTAGGGATAATGGAAATGTCAGACTAAACGGATTAATTTAGAAAATATCGACTTTCAGATTTTCTTTCATAGTTTAGAATCAGTCAAGGGCTAGTTCATTCCTTTGAGGAAAAACATGCCGACGCGTACCCATCTCCGGTTGACCATGTGACGTCACCGGGCATCCACAGTTCGAGTAAGAGATTGCGGATAGCCATCGAAAAGGCTTTAGAACTGTCCAAAAATTTCACGTGTTTTCGTTTATATTAGTTAAGGATTTGCAGCTAATCATAAAATATTGTAAAATTTATTGTTAGGAGATGTCTTGTGCGGTTGCAATTCGCTACAATGCGTAAAAAAAGCAGAGAAAATAAAAATATTTTCTATCGATTTACAGGAAACAATAATGTATGTTTAATTATATAGAGATATTAAACTGTGTTTAAAAGGAATACATCGGTCGGAAAGTAACGTATTTAAATTCGTTTGTTAATGAATATACAGTTATTAACAACAGATTTCAAAATATTCTTTATAATAAATATTCAAGAATAAAAAAATTCAAGACACTGTAGTTCTACTGTAATGTAGCAGTAAACTCTTTTCAATAGGAAACCTGATTGTCGTATATGAATTTCAAGTAAATTATATATTAAAAAAAAAAAAAAAAAAAAAAAAAAAGAGCTATTAGATAAAGCGCGAAAAGACAGACAGACATACTAATGGAAATCATAAATGCTCTTTTTAACTTCCTTGGAAAATAAAAATTGTACTCTTTATGAATTTTCAGTAAATCTAAGTACTAAATGAAAATAATAATAATAATAATAATAATAATAATAATTAAAAGTCAGGTAAGATTTTATAAATTAGGCATGAATTTATTTTAATTAAAGAAAAATGAAATTAATTCAATTTTAGTTGGAAATATTATTGATTATTACATTAAAAAAAAAAAAAAAAAATCCTATTAAGAGTGCAAATTATTTATTTTTAAGTAATACAGAAGAAAAATGTTTTGCTGTAACAATCAAATTCTTGTTGAGTCTATTTAAACAAAAATGTTTGTTTTATTTAACAAAATATTTTGTTGTTTCAATTTCATTGTTCTTATTATCATTTAACAGCCTTTTTTTTTTTTTTTTTTTTTTTTCCCAATATATTTTTTTTCCTTACCTTTCTGTCTATATGAAAAAAGAGAAAATAATAATGATCATATCTGTGCTATTTATTATTATTTTTATTATTATTTTAAATATTCGAATAGGGAAAATTAATATGAAATTAGAAAAAAATAATAATAAATTGGTGGGGGATTTATACGACCTTCTTTTATTATCGTGCATTGTTATGAAAGTAATATCACAGTCCAAGATGAGAAAGAAAAAATATTTCAGGAGCTTCCAATGTATTTCAAAGAACTATAAAAATATTTTTATGTAATATACATTTCTACGAAACCATTGTTTGAATACTGTAGCTCATTCAAAAAACATTTAATATTTAGCTGTTTAATGCCATTTATTTAAAAATATTAATGTTCCTATTTAAAAAATATATAGTTATTTAGAAAATTTCCTCACACCACTCGTTAAAACTTATGCGACTAATATTGGATTGACCTTTATGGCTCCGTTTACAACCTCGCTTAAAATCAACCCGCATTTTAACGATGCTTCTTTTAATCCCCCTTTCTGTTTTGTCCGTTTACAACTATCTATCTCGGAATAAGGATGGAGAGGGTGACAACCGGTTTTCAATGGGGAAAGAAAGAAGTAAGGTCCCTTTAAATGAGATGTCCCTTTAATTCACAAACCAAAACATTCGCATAAATTCTATTGTTGTTAGTTATAGATGCACAGAAAAAAAAAAAAAAAAAAAAAAAAAAAATGCATTCGGCAGCAAAGGTATCCGAGCACTAGCAAAAAGATCCTATATAAAAAAAGTACACATGATACAGTTTTGTTAAATAAATCCTTATCGAATCCTGTTCTTAGCCAGTCTAGGAATATGATTCGACAAGGATTTATTTAACAAAACAGTATTAAATGCACATTTTTTATGCAAGAATTTTTGCTAGTGCTCGGATACTTTTGCTGCCGACTGTATTTAGTAAAATAATTACCACAATCATAATTTTATCTTTGAAAAACGTTGAGATACGTTTTTGTTTCCTGTATTGATATTAAAAAAATAAAAATAAAATAATATATATATATATATATATATTAGGGGGACCGTTTTGAATTAAAATAATGACATCGGAAATTTATCCTGGATAAAATTTAAGATATTCTTCGGTAACTTATAAGATGGTTATTTGTAAAGTACCATGTAAACACTGTTAAACAAAAATTTCCGGTTTCATTTTATTAATTCAAAACGACATTATTTTCCGGTCTCCCTAATATATATATATATATATAATCTTTTTTATCTTTTTTCTCTTTCACAAGTTTAATGGTCCTTTTTTATTATCCTTCAGGTCGGCGTAAGTATTTTAAGTTAATATGGTAACTCATTGGTTCCTTATCTATATCGCAACTTTTTGTGTCATTCTTTCCTCTATGTTAAATTCAGTTCTATATTTTAGTGTGCTGTTATTGTTTTAGTTCTATTAATTGCTAAATTTTAAGATTAAATTTTATTACGTTATCTATTATTTATATATATATATATATATAGTAATACAATATTATCAGTGCAAAAATTGAAATTTAAAGATGATTTAATTTCAGTATTAAAACAATTATTCGGATCATAAGCGAAGACTCTCTGCAAGGAAATAAAATAAAGAAGAATTTTAGCGTTAAATAGTCCTACATTTTTCTTTTTCCATTCCGCAAAATTACATAACAGACAGAAATAATTTTCTTATTTAAAGTTGAAAAAGAAATAAAATTTATAAGAAATATTTTTTTAAGATTATCGCAAATATAAAATGAATTGGCAAGAGTTTAGATTACTTTCTATAAATTCTGAAGTTGATAAAAACAATTATTTTTATTATTTTTTCTATTCGCAAGAAGAAAATATTACAATCGAGAAATTTTTTGACTTCTGGTTTTCGATGCATTTACACGTTTTGAAATATCATGACAACAATTTGACCATTTTTAAAAGTGCATGCCTGTCTGTGTGTCGTGCATGGTTTATAAAAATTTTGTGGGCGCTGTATTTCTTTTAATAATGGGTGGAATTCCGAAAAACTTTAAATTTTCATGTGAATTGGTGCTGATTATATTTACAGTAAATCGCCCAGCAGGCAGTATCATAATCACATATTACAGCCAGACCGTATCTAAAGCATTACTTTTTACAGGATAATCCCAAACATTTTGTTTTTTCTTTAATTTTTTACCACTCCCTTTGTTGCTTTTACGAAAACTTTTTTGCTGAAATATAAATGAAATTAGCATATTCTTTACACTCCGAGAGTTTTAGGACAATTCATCAAGAATTTTTCTAGATATTTGACAAAGCGTCTGAAATCGTAAGTGTCCGGCCATTTAAGGAAAAGTAGTGTATACATTTACGCATGAAAAGTACAAGCGAAAATATTTTATTATTCTATTATATTTGAAGTAATATTTTCTTTTAACTGTAATAAATAGAAAAAAGGAGCTTTATTTATGCACTAGAAATACAATTATGCGACTTCTAAATCATCATCTTTAAAAGTACATTGAAAACACCAATTTATTCATCAGGAAGTTGCTCCCGTTTTTTATTCATTATACTTCTTTAGATAATTATATATTTTTTAAAGAACAATAATTTTTGAAACAAGTAAAACCGTGCTAATAAATCTTACTTGACAAAAAATTGTAATTATTTATATTTTCTATTGCATTCATTACTTCCCTCTTTTACTGTATTTTTTCGAATAATAATCAAATAATACTGTATGTCTTTACTCACTTAGAAATGTCGGTTATTAAGAAAAAATAAAATATAATTTTTATGTGGCATTTAAATGGATAATCTTAAATTGAAATTTGTCAGTTAAATTATTAGAAAAAAAAAATATATTAATGCATTCAAACTTCATTTTTTTTTTTTTTTTTTTTTTTTTTTTGTTATTCAGGTTTTTTGTAGAAATAAACAGTGAACTTAAATTCAGCAAAGCTTTTGTCTCTTCCTGAGACCAACGAGCATTACGCATAATTTTGCTAGACATCTTTCAAGTAAAAAAAATAAATAAATAAATAAATAAACCAAAAAACTTAAAAGCAAATAAGTGAAAGACAGCGAACAGCGGTAAATTAAATCCAATACGGCGCAGCGCACAGTTTCATCCGAAAGGAATTGTGGGTAAAAGACGGGTTTTAGAAGGATTAACCCCAGTCCCTACTGGGGTTGTTTCTGACCCTAGTAATCAACCCCTCTTTTGAGGAACCGGTTCAATTGGAGAGAATTTGGGGAATTCAACCCCAGTAAAAGTGAGGTTGTGAACGGGGCCATTATGTTACAATAAACTGGAAAAACACGGAGCCAGATATACAGAATCAGCTGCTCAAAACTGATTTTCGGATTCAGGTAACATCAAAACATGCAATTATAACAAAAAGGCAGATCGAAAATGTCACCCTGAAACAATATTTTCTCTAACACTTATACACAATAGAAATTTAAAACACTACTTCACCGATTTATTAGGGAAAAAAAAAAAAAAAAAAAAAAAAAAAGAAGAAGAAGAAGAAGAATGAAAGAAAAAAAGCTTATTTTATACAACAATTAAAAAAATATTTGACAATTAATGTTAATTGGTTTCGCAGTGAAAGAAAACCTTTTTATTTATTTATTTATTTATTTTCGCAACAATTTTTAAATATATATATGTATATATAAATGTTCTTTTAAATTTTTAGTTCATCTATGCTCAGTAGACAGCAGCGCTAATCCGAAATTTAACAAATGATGTTTCAGAGAAAGCCAAATGCAGAGGTCACTTTAAATTTCATTATAGCTGTCAATAAATATTCGTTGCTATAGTGATGCCGTCGTGCCTAGTTTTTAAAACTGATGAAATGCTATGATATTATTTTAATTCCATAACAAATGTTATGATTTTTTTTTTTCCCAATTTATAATGTTTGTGTAGAAAGTTATTTTTAATTTAAATTACTGTTTGAATGTAATCAGGTTAACTTATAGATGTGTCACACCAAATATTTCCCGAAATAAAAAAAAAAATATTTTTTTACCTTGTTACATATTTATAATCCCATGTGTTCAATAGCATTTTATTTTATTTTATATATTTATTTATTAATTAGTTTAACAATATTCAAAATGAAATATGGAGTGAATGTTAAAGGGTTAAGAAGCAGAAATCGTAAGATAAATTAAAATAGTTAATATTGATTAGAGAGAGAGAGAAAGAAAACTATTTTAAGATTCTTAAACCCCTAATATCCCCTATACTCTCATTCTAAGCAGAATGCCCAGCTACGTCATCAGAGGTTACTTCCGTCGGCACTTTTCTACCTCTCGTGACCCAGCCCTTCTCTATCTATAGTCCTGCATACAATCAGTAGGTTATTTAACAGTGCTTAACATCCTAAATATCATGCTAATTTATTCTTACATGCTTTAAAAAGATGGATACAATTTCTTTCTTTCTTCCTTTTCTTTCTTTCTTTTTTTTTTTTTTTTTTTTTTTTCCTTAATAAGATTATCAACATCACCGAATAAAAATAATCCTTATTCAAAGCCAAATGAGTCGAATATTCAACCTGAAACAGGGTTAAAAAAGGGATCCTCCAGAAGGAAATTTCAAAGTAAAAGGGAAATACATTTTCTTGGATTTCTTACAATGAAATTAGGATAAAGTGTTTTGTCAAGTATTTAAAGATACAGCTGAAAGCAATTTATTGCCATCCATTAAAATTTTTAATAACTGGATTTTACAGAGCGGATTTTCATAGTGGCACAAAGCAATTTGGCTTTTTAAAATTCACCGAGAAGCGCAGGGTTCGATCCCAGATAGCACTCACCGATCTAGTCATTTGGAGTTTTCCATGGTTTTCTCTAAAACTCGTATACATACGAGCTTAGACCACTTAGAAAGATCCCCTTTCTAAGTGGGGGCGCCGCAGTCGCTACATAGCAGGAATTCGCAAATATTAGAAATTTCAAAAATCATTTGCATAAGTAAATATGCTGTTGTAAGTGTCTGAGACCGGGGAAATTTGAACCGTACGTGAATTTGTTATGGTCATTTTTTTTTTTTTTTTTTTTTTTTTTTAAGTCGTAAATACGGTCAGAATTTCCAAGGGTACTTTGTAGTTTGTACGGTAAGCAAAAAGGCTGTTGTAAGTGTCTGAAGCATAAAGAAGGCGCCGCAGCCCCTCACTGAGCGGGGCTTTGCTACAGTCATACTTTTTAATGCAACATTTCTTCTTAGCCGGTGAATCAGCTGGTCGCCAGAGAAGGCCAGTGTTACAGAAATCTTAGTGTTTTTCACATTTCTTTACGATGTACATGGTGTAAAGTTATTAATATATACTTTAAACTCAAGTACAAGATAGCTTTTAGATCTTTCCATCCCCTTACTTTACTGACTTCCTCAGTAGCTTGTTTTTTTTTTTTTTTTTTTCCATCATATCATCACGCCAAGTTCTCTGAGCTCACTTCATTCAAGATGACCGAATACTTGCTTGATTATGCAACATCTCCTCATGCTTTTACAACTTCAGGTGGAGGCAAGCGGTGGTCTATATCACTGCATGCAGGTACTCCCTAAGCTCCCGTGATGATGATGATACTTTAAAGAAATGCCCTCTCTCAGATGATAGTGATTCAAAATTCTATTGTGAGTTTACGCACACAATAACGTTTGCTCTATTTCTGTCATTTTCACTAGAGAATATGCCATAGTGAACTTGAATGAACATTTATGATTTTCGACCCATTCTAAAAATATTAACGGAAAATTAATGCAGGAGCACACGCAGAGACGAAACAAAATCTTAAACACTTTGTTGGAAAGTGTCAATAAAGATTATTTTTAGATCACATTTCTAAGTAGTGGTTTTTATTATTATTTTCTAAATAATAGTTTCTAAATAATAGTAGTGGTTTTTATTATTATTTTCTAAAATATTTTCTAAAAAAAAAAAAAAAAGTAATATGATGCAGTATTACAGGGAAAAGAAACAAATATTTGCGGCTCCTCATATTTTCTGGCCTAGTGCGACCGCACTTTTCGCATCTGCCTGAGCATGGCCCTGCATATTTGCCTAACCATTCGAGTTTTTTTTTTTTATGGTTTTCTCCGAAATTCGCCTGAAGATATTTTAATAGATATGCAAGGAGGGTGTCGCATGCAGATGTAGATTTGTGCAAAGAATTGGCATTAATGTACACACTGACACACGCATTATTTTGTTTTTGTTTTTTAGAACGAAAATCGAAACCTAGAATTATTATTGAAACAAAATTACGAGTCATCGAAAATAACAAAATTAGCTTTTAAGAAACTTAAACTTCAACCAAAATCGTGAAAAGTTAGTAGAGCTAGATAATATATTGGTGTATTGACGCTAATGAATTTAATCGAAGAATGAACTTCCAATAAATTAATTTTTTTAACCTTTCATTTCATTTACATTATAATCCAGACCCACTAATGGCTGAGTTGATCTACTAACAAATCTGGTAAATGTAAGGTGCCATGTTCAAACAAAAGTAGCATTCATTGTTACAGCCATTCTGGTTTTTTCGTGATTTTCTCCAAAACTTTTCTCCAAAATTTCAACCCATTTAGAAATTAGAAAAAAAAAAAAAAAAAAAAAAAAAAAAGGGAAAAAGAAAAAAGAAAAAAAGAAATATATATATATATATTTATAAACTAAAAGTTTTTATAAAGTCTCATCATGGAGGCAAATACGTTAAAATTGAAGAGTGAGCTACGCATGTGTACAGATGGAATAATTACAGATGTGTATGTACAGTGTCTGAAAATGTTTGTAATCTATGCGCCGCATATTTTTTTCCACTGTTGTTCTTGTTTATTTCTGGAAGGAAGGTATTGGCACCTCAGCATTTTATATACGTAAAAAATAAATAAATAAATAAAAATAAATAAATAAATGAATAAAATTAAAAAAAAAAAAAAAGGTGTGATGGTAAATTTCGAAACGTCAGCAAATGGTGGAGTAATTTTTCGAGAATTTTTTTCTACCCATACACCAATTGTTAATATTTCATTCGAGTTTTCCGTCTTATTAAGTGAAAAAATTTACTTTATAATTACTGATACTTATAAATCCAATTTATAAGAACTAAATCAATCACATATTCTATGAGTTAAAATGATGATTTATGACATTTATTTATATGTATGTATGTATTAGTAGGTGCTTTTATAATATATATAAATTCATTCTTATTGGTCTATGTGGTTTCAGTGATATTGTATCTGTTGCCTAGCTTTTATGCATATTAACTGATTATTATATATATATGTATATATTCAAATATAAAAATTCGAGTATTTTAAAGCTTTATTTTAAATTAAAATTCATTAAAAACGATAATAAAAATCGATTTGTTTTTAATTTGAAGTTTCTAATTTCTTACAAAAAAAAAAAAAAAAAAAAAGTATATATATATTGTTCTTGGGATGTCGTGTATACATGCTAATTAACAAATATACAAACGAGCCAGCAAACTGAAACTATATCAGTTTTATGATTTTTAGATTCCTCACACCACCTCAAAGCATGTAGAAATCTTAAAATACCCGGGATGAAAATTTTTATTACTGTCTAAGATCTTCATAGCTACAATATGATGAGCAATGAAAAAGTGCACATATTGATAAATATTTTATTTTATTTTATTTTATTTTTTAAATGCAGATTGCTTTAAAAAATGAACTACGACAAAAATTAAAAAACATATTTGATTTATTTACACAATGAAATAATTTATTATTGTAAAAGACAACTTTTCTCGATACCACCTATTAAAAATATGAAAGTAATAAACTATCTGTGTTTTAGGTAATTTTTAGTTGTTGTTTTTTTCACATTTTATCCTGGATTAATTGATATGATACAAGAGAAAATATGTTAATCGATCGAAAAAAATAGATTAGGTGTAATGTTTAATATTACTTTTCTAGCTATTACGTATTAAGGATCTTAAAGTAATAAAATATTTTTTTCGTTTCAAAGTATAAAATAATATATATATATATTTCACTCAGAGTAATAATAATAATAATAATAAATATAAATATATATAATATATATATATATATATATATATCAATAGATGCATGCTAAAACCAACACAACAAAAATAAAACTGATTATAGCACAGTACAAAAACTAGCACAGAAATGTTGCAATTCATATAGGAGAGTATGAATTATATCCAGTAAGAGACAAAATCAATTTAAATTAATTACATGCACATGAGTAAAAGGACCTTAACATATTGACGTACAAAATTGATGAAGAAACTCGTTAAAAGTATTAAAAGTGATTCAGGAATTAAGAATCCAGTTCAAAATAATAATAATAATAATAATAATAATAATAATAAAATAAAGGACCACAGGAATATTAATTGGAATAAAAATGCTTAAAATTAGAAGTATTATCTCATCAGGAAGCATGTACTTCTTTAAAGCAGAGAGAGAGCTGCAAGATTTCGTAAAACAATATAGCTAACAATAGCAAAGATATATTGTTCTATCTATCTATCTATCTATCTATCTATCTATCTATATATATATATATATATATATATATATATACAGTGGTGGACATAATTGTAAGACACATATCTAATTTGACAAATAGTGAAAGAAAAGATTCAGAGCTTAAAAATGTTTTATCAAATACGTCAAAAACATAAATTTATTCTGTTATCACACGTAATTGTTTTACAGAAATGATATTTTTATAGAGTTTAATAAAAAAAATTAAAAATACCATGGACAAAATTATAAGACACCCTAACATTTTAATTAAAACACCTGCTTTTTTCGAAAATAATGTGCAATATGCAAGTTTTCTGCACGCTGTCATGACGTCAGCAGTTAACTAAAGCAGACGAGAACCGACTTCACGCATTTAAAAACATGCCAGGAGGTACAAAATTAAAAGAAAGTGAAATTCGCGAAATTTGGAGACTAAATGGAACTGGTGCTTTAATTAATAATATTTCAAAACTTATTAAACGCTCTAGATGTGCAATTAGAAATATTTTGAAAAGAGGAATTAATGGATCGGTGATTAAAAGATCTGGACGTACTCTTTGCTTGTCCTCGAGAAACAGACGCCATGTGCTTTCGCTTGTTACACAGAATAAGATGACCACTACAGGCATTAAAAATGCTTTGAAACTGAATTGTTCAAAGAGAACCATTCGCAGGGTGATGCATAATGCTTCCTATGTGAAATATAAAAAATTGAAGAAAAAACCACTGCTTCCGAGACGGCACAAAATGGAGCGTCTAAACCTCGCTAAACAAACTATAGCCTGGACCTCCAAATGGTACTCTGTGTTATTTTCTGATGAAAAAAAGTTTAACCTGGATGGTCCTCACGGGTTTCAATATTATTGGAATGATTTACGGAAGTCTCCTTATGTACTAATGAGCCGCCAAATGGGTGGAGGCTCAATAATGGTTTGGGCTGGTTTTTCGGCTCAAGGGAAAATGGATATTGTTTTTTTTTTTTGCATCCAAGAATGAATTCCGAAAAGTATAAGAATCTTCTTAAAGATCAACTAGCCATATACGGGGAACTCCTTTGTGGCGAAAACTGCACTTTCCAGCACGATAACGCGCCGATTCATGCATCACACGAAACAAAAAATTGGCTTTCAGAGCAAAGTATCAGTGTTCTCCCGTGGCCTTCTCGCTCTCTAGACTTAAATCCCATCGAAAAGTTGTGGGGGAGCTTAGCTCGTGCGGTTTATCGAAATGGGGGGGTAGTTTATATGTGCCGAAGACCTAAAGAATGCTATAAAATGTGCTTGGGAAGAACTGTCTTGCAATATTGTGTTAGAATTGATAGATTCGATGTCGAATCGCATCTTTCATGTTATAAAAAACAATGGCGGCTCCACCAAATATTGAATAACCATGTTAGGGGATTTTCTTTTAGACCATTAGTGTCTGCTAATTATGTTGACCACTGTATTTGGAAAAAAAAAAAAAAAAAAAAAAAAAAAACTGTTGGTGTCTTATAATTTTGTCCATTATGTTTTTAAATTTTTTCATTGAATTGTATGAAAATATCATTATTATAAAATAATTATATATGATAACAGAATAAATTTATGTTTTTGACGTATCTGATAAAACAATTTTAAGCTCTGAATCTTTTCTTTCACTATTTGTCAAATTAGATAGGAGTCTTATAATTATGTCCACCACTGTATTGAAAACCGTTTCAAACATTGCATTATATATATATAAGAGGGTGTTAGGGGACAATTGTAATACATTTGCAAAAATAATAAGAATGATATATATAGAACAGAATTGAAAAGAATAATAGAGTATTTCCTAATGAAATACAAATTTGCTCATTGTTATGTATTAAGAATTTGAAAGTAATGCAAATATCACTTTAATTAATTTAGTTAATTAATTAAAAAATATTGTTGCATGCTTGGCAATTTTTTCTCGCGCATACGTATTAAAAATCTAAAAATAATAGTAATAATAGCTATTTTTGCTACATCTAAATGGAAATAGAAGAAACAAATTTAAAACCTAAAAGTTATTAAAAAGCCGATTTTTCCATTTATAAAGATGACTGCACTATTTTTCCGGGAGACTTTTTTTCCGCATAACATTTTCCCGTTTTTTTTTTTTTTTTTTTTTTTTTTCCCGGTTAACCCTCTCTTTCCCCACCCCCACCCCCTTTCTCTCTCTCTCTAATAAAAGTTAGAGAGACATAAGTATAAAAAAGCAGCCGATAAAGATAACATTTGAAAAAATATAATTTTTTTTCTTTCTGGTAGAAACGGCTAATTTATATAATAATATTTTAGTCTAGTTTTATGAAAGTAACCCTTCTGTAAGAAATATACAGACAAGCGTACATATGCATATGTCTTCTTTTAAAATTCTTAATCAGAATCCTCTGTTTTATCTTTATCTAAAATTTTTCTCTTTTCTCTTCTCTCTGAATCTCATCACTCGCCAAACCGAGGGATCGACTTACAACCCGTTAAGCTTGGCTCGTCCAGGCAGGCAGGGGCTGTCAAAAGGTTTCAATGAGGGATCGACTTTCACCTCACTGACCCCTAGTATTGTCCTTATCTTTTCACAACCTGTTACGAAACTGTTTTCAATAAGTAAACAAGATGGCACGTATACTTAAAGGGAAGAGAAAAAATTACTAAAAAACATCCGATGTAGAATGTAGTTTACAATACTTAGGAGGGGGGAGGGGAAGGGTTCCTCAACAAATTCTAAACGATGATTTTTCATTAGCGTATAATTTCCAAAGAAATAAAAAAAAAATAAACTTAAAATTTGAAGGGCATGTCCATTATCGAATTAGTCATCAAATTTTATATATGTTTACCGCAAATGTTTTTTTTTTTTTTTAATAATAATTATTCATTTTTCGCTAAAGTAAGCTTTGGGGAAAAAAAAATAATGAAAAATGGTATTAAGAATTCATTACAGATAGATAAAGACGCCTTTGCCTTCAAATGTTAAACTTAATCCCGATTTTTCTTCCTGTTTCTCTTTCATTTTTACAACGGATATTTTGAAAATACACTGATGGGAAGAAAAATCCCAACATCAAGAAAAATTTATTGTACAGTAATGAAATTTCAGCAATACATTTGTCTAGGTAACATATTTAATTGATTAAAGTTTCAAGATCACAGGTAGAGCCATTGGCGAGAAGAGCCATTTCAAATATGAAATGTTGGTACATTAGTAACCGGTGTAAACGCCAGAATTTTGAATGCAAGCATGCAAACGTGCACGCATTGCGTCGTACAAGTATCAGTTTGTGGGATGGAGTTCCATGCCTGTTGCACTTGGGCGGTCAATGCAGGGACGGTTAATGCTGGTTGTGGATGACGCTGGAGTTGTCGTCCAATGATGTCCCATACGTGCTCGATTGGAGAAAGATCTGGTGATCTAGCAGGCCAAGGCAACATGTCGACACTCTGTAGAGCATGTTGGGTTACAACAGCGGTATGAAGGCGAGCGTTATCCTGTTGGAAAACACCCCCTTGAATGCTGTTCATGAATGGCAGCACAACAGGTTGTATCACTAGACTCAGGTACAAATTCGCAGTCAGTTTGCGTGGGATAACTACGAGAGTGCTCCTGCTGTCATACGAAATTGCTCCCCAAACCATAACTCCAGGAGTAGGCCCTGTGTGTCTAGGCCGCAGACAGGTCGCTAGCAGGCGTTCACCTGGCCTCCTTCTAACCAACACACGGCTATCACTGCGACCAAGGCAGAACCGGCTTTCATCAGAAAACACAACAGATCTCCACTCCGTCCTCCAATGAGCTCTAGCTTGACACCACTCACGTCGCAAACGGCAGTGGTTTGGAGTCAGTGGCATGCACGCTACAGGGCGTATGGCTCGGAACTGTCCTTGAAGTAACCGATTTGTAACAGTTCGTTGTGTCACTGTGGTGCCAATTGCAGCTCGAATTTCAGCTGCAGACGCAGTACGATTAGCCACAGCCATACGCCGAACACGGCGGTCTTTCCTCTCAGTAGTGCCACGTGGCCGTCCGGAACCCGGTCTTCTTGAGGCAGTACCTTCCCTTGACCACTGCTGCAAACACTCATGCACAGTGGATACATTCCTGCCAAGTCTTTCTGCAATATCGCGGAAAGAAAACCCACCTTCTCGTAGCCCTACTACACGACCTCGTTCAAACTCAGTGAGCTGTTGATAATGGCTTCTTCGTCTTCTTAGAGGCATCCTTGACTAACATTAACCCACTACGTCAAATCTCAACAGTAAATAACGATCACGAACCTTACAGCGCTTATTTAAAGCAAACCTCATTTGCATATTCATAGTGTCGCAACTAGCGCCACACTTATGCGAGTAGCTCGAAATTTGAATCGACGTCATCTTTCAGATGTATAAACACGCCTACCAAATTTCGTTTATCTAGCACAGCTCCTTCCTGGTGTTAGGATTTCTTTTTCCATCAGTGTACATGACACTGCTCGTTATGGAAATTGCCTCTGACACCATTTCAGCGTATTCTTATGTAAAATGACCTCCTGAATCCGAATATGACCACCATTTTGCCCAATCACCCACCGTTTTCTAGATACACCCCCTCACTCATTTTTATCATTGTTTGGTAATTTTATACCTATCAGTTTGATTTGGAGAGGAACGATGATTATTTTAACTGTTAAATATCTTGTGACCTGAGGAGCTACAGAGGTAGAATGTTCTAAAACACGAACATTTGTAGTAAGGAGGAAATTTGAGGGGATTTGTGCCCAGAAAACAAAAGAGAATCAATAAAAACAGTCAGTTTCTGTTTCTTTTTTTCTTTTTTTTTTTTTTTTTTTTTTTTTGGCAATATTTCTCTTATTTTTTACATATTCCAGTTTCAAGTTTGCCATTTTCTTACCTAAACACCAAAAATAATAAAAATTATACAATGAAAATTTTTTTCAAAATGTTGGTGAGTGGAGTAAAGTCTCAAAGTTCTCTCAAGAAAGTTTGACAGATTCACTGTACGACATTTCTTTTCAATAACTCCCACGTTAAATGTTTTGGGCAGTAAAACATGAACAGTAAAATCTCCTGCTTTGACACATGTTAAAGGTTATTGCTCTTATTATTGTAGTCGTCAGTCATTACCTACGTTTAGTACACGTTTTGCGATAAGAGAGTAAACTTTATGGTGTTCTTGATGGTGGTGATCTTTAACACGTGTCAAAGGAGAGTATTTTACTGTTCATGTTTTACTGCCCAAAACATTTAAGGTGGGAGTTACTGAAAGCAAACTTAGCGTCGAACAGTGAATCAGTCAAACTTTCTTGCGAGGGCTTTGAGACTTTACTCCACTCATCAACATTTTGAAAAAATTTTCACTGTATAATTTTTATTATTTGGGGTGTTTTGGTAAGAAAATGGCAAACTGGAAGCTGAAATATGTAAAAAATAAGAGAAATATTGCGGGAAAAAAAAAAAAAAAAAAAAAAAAAAAGGAAGAACGAAACAGAAACTGATTGTTTTTATTGATTTTGTTTTGTTTTCTGGGCACAAATTCCCTCAAATTTCCTCTTTACTACAAATGTTCGTGTTTTAGAACTTTCTGCCTCTGTAGCTCCTCAGGTCAGAAGACATTTAACGGTTAAAATAATCATCTTTCCCCTCCAAATCAAACTGATGGGTATAAAATTACCAAAGAATGATAAAAATGAAGGAGGGGTGTATCTAGAAAACGATGGGTGATTGGGCAAAATGGTGGTCATATTCGGATTCAGGAGGATATTTTACATAAAAATCTTCAAGAATGGTATCAGATATCGAATATACATATATATATATATTTTTTTTTTTTCAGAGCAGTGTAATTACTAGTTTATAAACTATGATAATCATCAGAATAATAAAAATGCTGATAACATTTTATCGAATTTTTATGTTAGTATGATTTTTTTTTCTTAAGTTATTCACATGCAAAAAAAAAAAAAAAAAAAAAAAAAAAAAAATGAAGGAAAAAAAAAAAAAAAAAAAAAAAAAAAAACCAGAAAAGTGAATACAGGAAGAAAAATCTGGTTAAAATCTAACATATGGACTTATAAGCATCATCACTGTCTTTAATGCATCCTTATGGCAATTTTTCATCACGTTACCCTTTCTAAAATTTTATTTATTTATTTATTTTTTTAAATTTATTTTTGAAAAAATAAAATAAAAAGATTATTTATTTTAAAAATTTTACTTAAAAACGATTTATAAAATTTTATTAATTATATGATAACGAATATGCCATCCAAATTTTATGTTCCTATGCTTATTTCTTTGAAAATTACGTGTAAATGAAGAAAATGGGAAAGCAGATTGTTCCTTTAATTTTGTACACGCAATGTGTTTGTCAACTTATACAAAAAGACATTTTTTTTTCTTTTTTCACTTAACATGATATATTTCTTTTTTAATATTTCATAAGGTATTATAAATTTAAGAAGTGGATGAAAGTAATTAGAAAAACTTCATTGGAGATTTAATCAAATAAAATGTATAAATGGCGGGAAAATATGTAATTATGCAGTAAAGTGACACTATAGTAGAGTGACTATACAGTAGTGACTATGCAATAGAGTGATATAAATCTAGTTGCTTTTAAAACATTAGATTACGCAAGATATTTCAAAAACTTAAAATCTCTTTCTCAAATAATTACTGGTTTTGAGAATTTGGTCGTATTTTCGTGGAAAAATCTATTAAAGTGACAAAGAACAGTGAAAATGTTTAACATCAATGTTATAAAAAAAGTGCTCCCATCAGTGACCGAAAAGTTTTGCTTTGTAGGCTTATTGGCTCTTCGAGTTTCCCGTGATTTCTTCTGAAACTTCCATGAATAGAAACTAGAAATCATTCGAAAGTCCACTAGTGAAAGGCATTTTTTTTTTTTTTTTTTCATCGTTTAATTTGAATTTCCTATAATAATAATTTTGAATATAAAATGATAAAAATTTCGAACTGTTTAGAAATTAGGTTTAAAAATAAATAAATAAAGAAGGGGTGGAGACAAATATATAAAGGTTTGAATTTTTATTGAAATAAATATGGTAAACTTTAAACTCTATATTTTAAAGCAAATACTTTATTTTTATTTTTATTTTTATTCTTTATTTACGGTTTTTGTATACTTGAATGAAAAATTAATATTATATTGTATTAAAATTATACATACAAAGCATTTTTCTTAAAAGAAAATAAATTTAGCACTCGAGTTCTGTATTAGATTCGAATATTTTCTCTTCACATATTTATAAACTCTAAGTCTGTAATGGACTATTTCTTATTATGCAAAATTTTAAGGGATTTAAAGCAAATTGTAACATCTAGGTCGATTATGTAGTCTCGAAATAAATGTAAATCCATTTTTATTTTATATTTATTCACTGATTTTAATTTTATATTTGATAGATTTAGTATAAAACATAAAACCATAATTTCACAGACGTAATGTACATAAATTTGCATAGGAGTGATTTTTTAAAAATAATTTTTAAATAAATAAATAAAAATCCCTGTAATTTTTTTAGTAATTTGTGTCCCTGGTGTGTGAAATTCACTTAATTTCAGTCTGCCATCTCACTCGTTTATTTTTGAAAACAGACAAAAATGTAGTGAATTTCCCGCATAAAAAATACTAAAAATAAAGAAATAAAGAAATAAAAGATATTAAAAGTTTAAGTCAAATTTTTCAAAAAGTCATTCGATCAAAATAATACATACGTATATGTTGAATGTATTTATTTAATTTATTTATTTATTTATTTTTAATCCTAACTCTGTTTTCCTGTCCAGGAATATGTCAGAACTTCATACTACAAATATGGAAAAAAATAAATTTTTATTTATTTTTTTATTTTATTTATTTATTTATTTATTTTTGGAGAAAAGTATTTTCTTTAAATGAAACAAGAAAGAAAAATCATGCAGTACGCATTGATTAGTAACACTTTCCAACTGTACGTAATTGTTGTATCGAATAACTTTTAATATTCTTTGCCTACTTTATCACACAACAGACAGAAAGACTGAAAAATATACAGACAGACTAATTGATTTTAAAATTACTCTTAGGCATTTTGGAAAGTGTTAAAAAGGCTTAACGCTAATGAAAATGCAGCCATTAGATTATAATTACAGCTTTTGATCTCTCTGAATATTTTAGTGTAGCCCTGTAAATCAGAAAGTTAATCATATTATATTCTATACAAAACATTATTTTAAAATATTAACAATACATTTTAATATTTTTATGATTTTTACAGTAGAAAGATTTTTAAATATAACTTTCAAAAAATTCTGTCCTAAAACGTAATGCATTGGCATTTTTGGTTTTTATTTAGGACCTATTAATGTCATTTTTAATGGGGAACATTCTATACGGAAAATATTTATAAAAATAACACTCATAGAACACAATGCTTTCGAATGCTTTTGGGTGTCCCTGTACACAAACCAGAAGAGATATTCACTCCATTTTCAATATGGAACATCTGATAGTGAACTTCAATAAAAGATATCAGTTTCGAGAAATTCCATAAATATTTACTACAGTTAGAGCGCGGGCAGTCAGACAGACAGACAGATACATAAACTGAAATCATATCCACACTTAAAAATGTTAAAAAGTATTAAAAACGCTTAATGTCAACGAAAGTACAATTCTAGCAATTTTTTATTAATAGCTCTTAATGTACATGGATATTTTTGTGGCACCCTGTAAATCTAATGTTAAACATGCTATATTCTATGAAAGGCCTTTTTTTGTGCATATAAATAACATATTTCAATTTCCTAAAACTTCGTGGAAAGTAAAGTTATTAAAATTTGATTTATAGAAATATATCTCATAGAACGCAATGCTTTGGAATACTTTTAAGTGTCCCTGTACATAAATTGGTGGTGGTATTTCCTCCATTTTATACAGGAAACATCCAATAGTGAACTTGAATAACATATTTCAATTTCATTGAGATATGTCTACAGTAAAGGTATGAAAATAAAGTTTATATAAATACCTCTCATAGAACACAATGCTATGAAATACTTTCAGGTGTCCCTGTACAGAAACCAGTAGTAGAGGCATAAACTTCATTTTCAATAGGGAACATCCGATAGTGAACTTGAATAACATATATCAGTATCGAGAAATTCCATAAATATTTACGGGAGTTAGAGCTCGGGCAGACAGACAGACAGACGGACAGACAGATACACAAAACTGAAATGATATTTACACTTACAAAAATATTAGAAAGTGTTAAAAACGCTTAACGTACACGAAAGTACAATTCTAGTAATTTTTTATTACTAGCTCAAATATAACTCGATATTTTTGCGCCACCCTGTAAATTCAATGCTAATCATGCTATATTCTATGCAAAGCATTCTTTTGTGCATATAAATAACATATTTCAATTTCCTAAAACTTCGTGGAAAGTAAAGTTATTAAAATTTGATTTATAGAAATATCTCTCATATAACGCAATGCTGTGGAATACTTTTGAGTGTCCCTGTACATAAACCGATGGTGGTATTTCCTCCATTTTATACAGGAAAAATTCAATAGTGAACTTGAATAACGTACTTCCATTTCATTCAGATATGTCTACAGTAAAGGTATTAAAATAGGGTTTACAGAAATACCTCTCATAGAACACAATGCTTTGAAATACTTTCGGGTGTCCCTGTACACAAACCAGTAGAGGTATAAACTCCATTTTTAATAGGGAACGTCCGATAGTGAACTTGAATAACATATTTCAATTTCATTAAGATATGTCTACAGTAAAGTTATGAAAATATAGTTTATAGAAATACCTCTCATAGAACACAATGCTTTGAAATACTTTCGGGTGTCCCTGTACACAAACCAGTAGAGGTATAAACTCCATTTTCAATAGGGAACGTCCGATAGTGAACTTGAATAATATATTTCAATTTCATTCACATATGTCTACAGTAAAGGTATGAAAATATGGTTTATAGAAATACCTCTCATAGAACACAATGCTTTGAAATACTTTCGGGTGTCCCTGTACACAAACCAGTAGAGGTATAAACTCCATTTTCAATAGGGAACGTCCGTTAGTGAACTTAAATAACATATATCAGTTTCAAGAAATTCCATAAATATTTACGGGAGTTAGAGCGTGGACAGACAGACGGACAGACGGACAGACAGACAGACAAACCGAAGTCATAAACACTTTTCAACCTTGTTGGAAAGTGTTAAAAAGAAAAAGTCATGTGATTTTATAGAAACTGGACTAGTAGGTCTAATTTTTTTTTTTACGTACGAGAAATATTTTTTTTTTTTTTGTCGAATGTCAGAAAGAATGTCTGAAATTCAGCTTCTCATTTGAGAACAACATCTCGAAATATGTATATATCTATATATGCATAGATGCAATTAAACTCCAATTCATGGAAGTTTTAAAGATTTAAGAATTATTACAATAATAATACATTGAAATAGTGATTTTAATTATTAATGAAATCTCCCATTTGTAGAACCTTTTTTGAAATTAGGATTCGTCTCGATTATAATTTTTCTTATGTGAATAGTTCCCTTTGCCAACTTGTTATGTGTTACTCTCTGAGTTTTGTGTCCGAATAACATATGGATAAATATTATTTTTCTATTTTTGGTGTGTTCCTGTACACGAAAAATAAGCAATATGTAGGCCAAAAATTATACAGATATTTCTGCATAGCCCCTAAACATGTAGAAAGAGTACCTAAACAAGCCTGTATTATAAGCTTTCTAATCATACCAATTTTACGCATCTAAGTTAATTAGGGAACAAAATATGATATTATGAAAACACTGATGGAAAGTTACATTTTAATTTATAGCTCAGCAACCTATGGCCGTCCCATGTTTTTACAGTAATTATAGATAATAAAAGTAAAAATAACGCATATATATTTTTTATTTAATTATTATTATTATTATTGAGATATTGCACATCAAAGGACAAAATGTTTGACTTTAACATGGCATGTGATCTATCATTTGAAAGCCTGTATTATAAGATTTCTAATGATACCTGTTTGTTATAACTAATTTTAATAGGAAAGGAAATATATGGGTACATTTGTAGTAGAATAATTTCGGAAATTTGCACTTTTTACCCATTTTTGCAGCCCTGTATGTAAAAAACTAAAAGAGATAGGGACTAATTAATTAGTATACATTCATTTCTCAATAGGACAAATAAAATGAACCCAATTTCATAAAAATCTGAGGGGTCAGGTTAAAAATGCTGTTTTTGTTGTTGTTGATTTTACTCGTAATGATTACAGTGAGAATACTTTGGATTAATTCATATTATTTTAACTATTCATGGATATATATTTCTTTTAAACTTTATTGATCGATTGACATTTGATAATTTGTTTTACAATACCGGCTTTCTATTATACATTTCATAGCAAAAAAAAAATCAAATGAAGAAACGGAATATTTAATTAAAATAAATAACTAAATAAAAATCCATGTAATGGAAGCATAAAATACTCAACACCCATCAGGGGCATTGATTGAATATTGTAAGCATATAACCAAAAATATTTACAGACAGAAATGACCGATTTATTTAAAGAGTGAAAACAAATGCAAGATATATTTAAACCAAAAATTAATAGGAAGGCAAATAAAACTTTAAAATATATATATATATGGTATTTACTCATAGAACAACGCACACGCATATATATATATATATATATATATATATATTATAATCCTTCATCTTTATAATGATCGAACACAAGGAGTGAAGACTTGAATTAGCAAAGTATCAATCCTTTTCTTATATTAAACGAGTAAATCGCTTGACATGTTATATTTACTTGTCCTGAGGAACATCTCTACGATTTTTATTAAACATGAAACATTGAGGTTAGGGGTTTTTCGGGTGCAAAAATACAATTGAACTTAGCCTTATCTTCAGGAAACTTCACGTTCTCTGATAACCCTTAATCAGCTAGCTGCTATATATAGCAGAATTTGGGTTTACTCACAAATAAATGCAATGATTTTTTATGAAAGTTTGCGGTTAAGCTTTTTTAGGAGCTAAATTTATTCCACATATTCAGTTCTTCTGGAAAATTCGCGTTCGCTGTTAACCCTTTATCGGCCAGTTGTACTATATGGCGGAACTTGGTTTATTCGGAAACGGATGCCACGATTTTAATGAAAGTTTGGCGATAAGACTTTTTCATGAAGTTAAATCGAGTGAACATATTCTCATTTTTAGGAAAATTCGCGTTTGCATTAATACTTTATTAGCCAGTTGCACCGTATGACAATAATTGGGTTTAATCGAACATGGATGCAACTATTTTAATGATAGTTTAGGGTTAAGTGTTTTTCAGGGAGCTAAATCGTTTGGACATATCCTCATCTTCAGGAAAATTAATGTTTGATATTAACACCTTATCGGCCAGTTGCACCACATCACAGAAATTTTGTTTACTATAAAAAGGATAAAACGATTGTAATGAAAGTTTGGAGGTTGTTTTTAAGGTTGCTAAATCGGTGGGACACATCCTCATTTTCAGGAAAATTTCCGTTCACTGTTAACTTTTTATCGACCAGTTGCACGGTATGATAGAAATTGGGTGTATTGGGAAAGGGATAAAACAATACAAATGAAAGTTTGGGGTTGAGGGAGATAAATTGGATGGACGTATGCTCATCTTCAGGAAAATTCTCTTTTGATATGAACCCTTTATTGATCATTTGCACCGTATAACAGAAATTGGGTGTGCTATGAAATGGATAAAACTATTTTAATAAAAGTTTGGAGTTAAGTGTTTTTGAGGTAGCTAAATCGATGGGAAATATCCTCATTTACAAGAAAATTCCTTTTCGGTGCTAACCCTTTATAGGCCAGTTGCGTCATATGGCAGAAATTCGGTTTACTTGAAAATGAATATAATAATTCTGATGAAAATTTGTAGTTAAATAAATCCTTGTCGAATCATTTTCTTAGTCAGTCTAACAGCATGATTTGACAAGGATTTATTTAACAAAACTGACTAGGCGTACTTTTTTACATAAGAATTATTGCTAGCGCTCGAATAATTTTGCTGTCAACTGTACTCGTAAATGGATATAATGATTTTGTGGGAAGTTTGAAATTAAGTGTTTTTTGAGATGCAAAGTCGATTGCAGATTTTCTTATCTTCAGTAAAATTCTCGCTTCTTATTAACCTTTTATCATAAGGTTGCAAATTACGGCAAAAATTGGATTTACTTGGATGGGTGAAGGTGTTGAAGAAAGTTTTTTGGGGGTACAAAATGAATTAGGTATATTATCACCTTCAGGACAATTCACGTTTACTCTTAATTATTTTTGAAAATCCTTCCTCATATATCCTTATTTCTAGGAAATTTAGCATTCATTGCTGTGTTAATCCTCCCTCCACCGTGGCAAAATATGGCTATTTTTTTCTTTTTTTTTTGGGGGGGGGAGGGGGGAGATTTGCTCGAACGATTTTGATAAGTATTTAAGGTATGGGGGTTTTTAGATGACAATTCAATTTGAATTTTCTTCATTTTTAGGAAAATTAACATACACAATTAGCACTCACTCTGCCTCTTGCAAAATTACGACAGAAACTTTCCAGAAAATAGCTCTAACTGTTTTGATAAAAAATTAGCATTAAGTTTATTTTTGAGAGGAGAAACCCATCTGATTTATCTCCTTCTTCATAAAAATTAGAGTTTACTGTAAACCTTCATTTCATACATAGCAAAATATGGAAAAGCTATGGTTTTCTAGAAACTATTTCAATAATTTTGATAAAAACTTAGATTTAGGGAATTTTTGAGTTTACAATTGAATTGTAAACGCAAAAGTCTGACATTCTCTTTAGAACATTTAATATTTAACGGTAAAGCGCACTTCCCCCAGGAAAAATGGCCAAAACTTCGTTTTTTTTTTCTTTTTCTTTTCTTTTTTCCTTAAACCCTCGAATGTCTTTAATAAATCTTTAGAGTTGATGTGTTTTTGAGATGACCTTTCAATTTGCGTTTGAATAACACTCATCTTCATTGTAATTAGCGTTCACTGGTAAACCGCATACCACAAAAAAGGCGGCATAACCTTCTTTTTCTTTTTTTTTTTTTTTTTTTTTTTATAGAAACTGTTGAAAGGATTAAAGAAAAAATGTTAGAAGTTGTTTTTAAAACTAAAAACGGATTCATTTATCATCATTTTTAGAAAAGTGAACCGTAACTGTACTAGAATAATGTGTAGCAGAAATCTTGTCTTTTAAGAAACTACTTAAATGATTTAGATAATAAACTGTAGTTAGATATTTAATATGATAATTGGATTTGAATTTTCCTTATGTCGAGAAAAATTAGCTTGCATTGATAACCCGTTCTCCGCCCTGAGCAAACAAATAATAAATATATTTATGTTTACCTGAAAACAAATCACAGCATCTACACTACGAATGATTTTTACGATGAGACCGAGGGAACTCGGTCATCCAAGTACTAAGTTATTATATGTGAAAATGAAGCATAGAAATAAAAGAAAACACGTTGAACAATTCAATTAATGTAGAAAAATAACTTCGAGATTGTCCAAAAATTGCTATATCTGTAACAACGGCATTTACAGTAGCAGGGTTAAAAAATAATGAGCTGTTTCTGAGACAGTAATGCATTAAATCATGTAAAATCACTATCGTTGTCCAAAATCTCAAAGATTTCTACTAGGGGTTGAAATAAATGCAAATATGTGCAAATAAAAAAAAATACAGTTATTATGCATTAATATATAGATTTACACAAAGGAAGAACAGTTTAAGAATAATAAATACGATACAATTATCTATATATTCATTTATGCTAAAAAATATATTCAAAGTATGCTAAAAAATATATTCAAAGTATTTCATTTTCAGCACTCTAAAAACGCACGTTAATAATATTATATGGAATGTAAATTAACAGTATTAAAATGCAACCTATGGTCTGTAATGTATAGAAACAAATATACAAATAATTGAATGTTGCTTGTGGACATTTGAACCAACTTTTAAGCAAGACTTATATAACACGGATAAAAATTTGATTATAAATATACAGTCAGATCTCAATATTATCAGATATAACTGGGAATAAACCTGGAAAATACATTTTAAAGAACCCGTCAGCAGCCAGTGGATCATTCAAATTTACTAATAACTTTGATGAAATCTAATTTAGAAATTTATTCATCAAGCCTGAAAGTTCATTTCAGAAAATTATGGAGTGGAAGGCTGATTTTTTATACCAACTATGTGAATAATACCAGAGCCGGGAATCGAACCCGGGACTTCCGCTTTACGTGCGGATGCTCAAGCAGAAGTCCCGGGTTCTATTACCGGCTCTGGTATTTTTCACGTAGTTGGTATAAAAAAATCACCCTTTCACTCCATAATTTTCTAAAATTGATGAAATCTTTTTTTTTCCCCTGACCGATTGAAAAAGAGTAATCTGGTGTATCACTGACATTTCTTTCCGTTATCCACATTAGTGCAGAATATTACTATAGTTTAATGTGTAAGATGTTATTTATTTCAAAATTTCTAGAGTAATTTAAAATCATTTAAAATTAATTTAAAAAATTGCTTCTAAAACCTTTTTATTTTTAATGACATGCATTTCGGTTGAAAGACTATAACCTCGTCGATCCACAACCCCTGTTTGAATATTATGAACGCATTAACAAAAAATATTTAAGTTGTTATTAAATTTAAAAATATGTTTCAAATTATTGAACGACTTGTCGCTCACTCACTTCGTTAAAACACATTAGACTATTTTAACTAATCCTGTATTTCAATAAGTAAAAAAAACTTTTCTGTAAACATCACAAAATGGAATAAATCGCGGCAAATGTTCCGAGTTTAAGGTCGAAATAAAACTGTGACCCTGAGTCAGGCAAATAAAGTCGGCATGAAAGTAGCAAAGCGGCAACACACAAAAATGATCCAAGAGACAAGCTAAATTAAAATCGATAAAGATCTGGTGTGATAATTATATAAAAGAACAGAAAAAATATCAAAAATAAATTTAATCAAAAAATAAATGGTGACATTAAAAAAAAAAGAAAGAAAGAAGAGATCGACCATAAGAAAGTTATATGAGTAATTTCCAAACATCAGATATGAAAGGCGTTGAAGAAATATTAATAAGATTTTTAAAAATGTAAAAAAAAACTTCCAAGAAATCCAGATGGGAAGAGTAAAGACCTAGAGAAAGAGCAAGATACTTTAAATGTTAATTTCTTCCCAAAATCAGAAGAATTAGAGAAAATGAAAGCAAATGAAGCCGGTAAGAACAAATACAGAAAGCAACCATTTTCTTTTGGGGTGGGTGATTATAGAGATTATGTGGAAGAGAGACATAATAAAGTTTTCTGAAGACAATGGTTAAAATCTAATCATTTTATATAGAAATCGAAACGTCAAGAAAAAATAGAGAATTATTCTTTTCAATTTTGAAAGTAAACTGATTTAGAAGGCGTTTAAAATATCGTGTAAATTTGCGCACCGAAGGAATGCTCCTAAAGAAAGAAATCTTCCCTTGCTTTCCACCGTTGGGATCATTTTTGATAAAAACGTAGTTTTAGAACGTTTCTTAATCATTTGCATTTCATCTTTTTTTAATTTCGAATTGTTTTAACATCCACTTAGAAAAAATTATAAATCAGAAGTAATATGAAATTTGAAGTTTCTAGATACATTATTACTGTAGGAAACATACAAAAGTGTGATTTTCCAGCGGGTTTTTTCTCACCCTCTCCCATTGTGCGTGCACTAAAAATTTTAACCTGCAGTGCTTTAAACATTGTGACAAGCACTGATTGTGTCAAGTTTGGTTGAAATCGGTTCAGGGGTTTAGGAGATGAAAGACATACAATCATATATACAATGACTTTTATTCATATTAATAAAAGTATTTTTATTCTTCATGGAAACTAAAACCTGTTGAAACGGTGGTGTAGCACTTGCGACCGGGACAGATGCGACCGGGGTTAAAATCGTAGCAGTTGCGACCGCTTTGGTTTGAGGGTAGCAGTTGCGACCGGATGTATCCGAAAGCAGGTGCAACACAGGAGATGTGTTCATGTGTAAGGAGGGGGGGGGTGCTTCACTGATTAAATTCGTTAAAAAGAGTTAACAAAACTGAATTTAATTACTAAATAAAAAACCCAAACGCGTATAAAAGTCAATAAATTTAAAAAAGAGGTTTTTTTTTTTTTCGTTTTTACAATATACAATTATTGTAATGTAATTCAGGCAACACAGGAGATGTGTTCATGTGTAAGGAGGACGGGGAGAGGGGGGGGGGAACTTCACTGATTAAATTCGTTAAAATGATTTAAAACTGAATTTAGTTACTAAATAAAAAACCCAAACGCGTACAAAAGTCAATAAATTAAAAAAAGAGGTTTTTTTTTTTTTTTTTTTTTTTTACAATATACAGTTATTGTAATGTAATTCAGGCAACACAGGAGATGTGTTCATGTGTAAGGAGGGGGGGGGGGAGGGGCTTCACTGATTAAATTCGTTAAAAAGAGTTAACAAAACTGGATTTAATTACTAAATAAAAAACCCAAACGCGTACAAAAGTCAATAAATTTAGAAAAGAGGTTTTTTTTTTCTTTTTTACAATATACATTTATTGTAATGTAATTCAGGTGCGTAGCTTGAGGTGGGAGGGGGTGCTAGTATGCGCTAGTATTTCAGTTCTTTTGCCTATTTTAACAATCTGGTGTGGCACTCACAGGGCTTTCTCTTATCTTGTAATTCAATTTTATAAAAACAGACTTACAAAACAAGGGATCAGACAACAAGTATTCGTTGTATATAAAACTACGTTAAAAAGAATTCAAACCAGGTTAAGAAATGATTTTATTTGACAAATAACTCCTTATAATTGTGTGTATGTTTGGAGGAGGGGGTTACCTCCCACTCAAGTCGTGTTTGAATATTGCACCTACATTTATGTAGAATACAGCAGGCGCACGTGACGTCACTGCGATGAACATTGACAGATGATTCCGCACGTGCTTTAGAATGTGGGCAAAAAGTGGGATAAAGCACCATTGCTTAACATTACAGGCTTGGTTACATGTACTTCCATTTCTCTAATATTTTTAACAAGTTTTACATTTCTGCTAAGATTTAGCCATTGTTATTGTTTATTATATAAATGAATCAATGTATATTTATGCTTTTAATTGAAAAATCTGTATTAAAATATTTTTAATAATAATAAAAAAAAATTCTATGGGAAATTATAAATAATAATAATAATTAAAGAATTATTTAATATAAAAATATAATTAAAAATGATTGCACTTATTAAAAATCAAAATGTTTAATATTTGTTTAATAGAATTATTTGAGCTTTTAATTGAAAAATCTATTTCTAAATACTTTTAATGTAAACATATTTTTTTCTTTGGGAAATTATAGAAAAAAAATATCTAAGGAATTATGTAATATAAAAATATAATTAAAAATTATTGCATTTATTAAAAATCAAAATGTTTAATAATAAAATTAATTTGTTTAATAGAACTATTTGAGCTTTTAATTGAAAAAATTATTTCTGAATACTATAAATTAAATACTATATAATATTGTATTTTTTTTTTTCTTTTTTGCCTGTAAATAATTAATGATTAAAATAAATAAATAAATAAAAATAAATAAAAATAAAAAATCTAGAAAATTAATTTAACTAATATATATATTTACATACATATATGTATGTATATATGGGTCATTGCCAACATAAGGGGTAGAAACCATGTCCCTTAGCCCTCATAAATAGAAAATATTTTCAATCAGAAAAAAATTTACAACTAGGCTATTTCTTACGATTTTCTCTAGTTGAATATTATTATAAAAGTTTTTAATGTTATTTATTTTTCTTAGAACTCGATCGATAAAACCTGGAATGTCCACTCCGTGGACTGTCCCCAAGGGAAGTCTGCAGAATATAGCATTATTTTCAAGCTTAATATTAATGTTTTTTAATTACATTTTGATTTAAGCAGGACATAATTATCCTTAAAAATATATTTATTAAATTTTAGAGTTATAAAATGAATCTTGTTTTTTTAATTAATTTATAACAAATGTCCCTAATAAAATGCGTCCACTCCGTGGACATCTATTTAATTTCCCATAAAGTTCAGTAGATGGCACTGTCTGTCACCAGTGTGTATCTGAGAAGAAAGAGGGGGAAGCCATCTTTGTTTTTACGTACATGAACTGAACTCAATACTTTATTTCGTTCTGTTAAAATAGATTTCATCTGTGATACCTCTGTTTGGCTATCTCATCAGTCCACTCCGTGGTCAGAAGTATACAAGTAATTATAAGGATTATTTATTATGTAATTATTATTACAATTAATGATTATAAGACTTAATTCAACACTAAAGTTAAATTGTTCCTGACGTTGTTGCTTTGTTCCTTAAAATTCAAAATCAGACATTCTGTCCACTCCGTGGACTTCCACTCCGTGGACATCATTTGATCACGAAGTGGACACTTCTTTCCACGGAGTGGATACTTTAAAAATTAATCTTAAAAATAGATACATTTGAAAAATAATCTAAATAAATTTGATAAATAAATTTTATCCCTTTATTTTTTTTTTGTTATCCTACTGATTGCTTAAGGTGCAATGGAAATATATTTCCCCCCTAACTTTTATATTTTTATTCGTGATTTTCTAAAAATGTCATTTCAACGTCTTTAAAACAGTATTTGCTATTTTTTACTGAACTCTTAAGCATTTCTCTTCATGGTTTAAATGTAACAACAGAATTCGTATTAATATAATTTTAAGAACAGTTTTATGAGTGTTGTTTACAGAGTAATGCAAAAGGATGATGTATACTATATGTCCTTTTTTTTTTTTTAATTTTAAAGGTAAAATGTAGAAAGGTGACATAACACTTTAGAAAAATAATTGCAAAAATATAATTAAATTTAGTTTCAGAAGAAAAAATAAATAAAAATATTTTTGTTTTACAGCAAAACTAAAATTGTTTTGTATTTTTATTAATTGAATAACTTTTTTTTTAATATATATATACAAAAACAATACTTAAAATATATATTTATTTTCTTTGCAGAAATTTATTATGCTGTTCAAGAAAAATGGAAATTCGCATGTAACCCAATGCAGGACAAACAAATGTGCACAAACCTTCGCTCAAACTCAGTCAAAAAGAAAATTAAGTTTAGTTGAAAATCAAAAAGATAAGAAAAATAACAAGAAAAGGAAACTTCCCAGCCAAACTACAGAAAAACGTAAAGAACAAAAAAGAAAAAGTATGCAGAGAGCAGGAGACAGACTATTGCTCCTATTACACACAACACGTTTTCACACAACTTTTGAGATAATTGTAAATTTGTCTCAAATCACGTCAATGCCCAGGGTAATAGGAATTGGGAATACGATCAATTTTTTCTGGCAAGTCAGACTGTGATAAACCAGTGAGAAGAAAGCTCTTTATGTACCGAGAAATGACAGCGCCGGCGGGAATTCATTCACCATTTTCCTCTTCGCTCTCCCATGTCGTCCCCGTTAAAACAGAGATAAATAGGTGTGCCTTGACATGTACTGTACACCATGTAAACCAGTTTTTCGAATAATTTTTGATTCAACTATTGTAACCTTTATTCGGTTTACAGCTTTAGAAAATTGGAGCAAAAATTGGATGAAATAAAAGTCGCGTGAAACATCTTTGTGTATAATAAGAGCATAAGAAATGATCCCGCAAGACATGAAGAAGGAAAAGCTAAATAAAGATAAATATATCACAGAAGGAAGAATACTGTAGTTAAAATGTTTGAACAAATGAAATGAAGTGTTAGGAAAAAATGGAAGAACCAAAACAGAAATCAAAGGGAGAGATTGAAGAAACAGAATAATCTTTGAAGAACATCTCAGAGATGATACAACTCCTGAGACACCTCGTTCAGCTGCCATAAACATCACACTACCACAAATTAATCCATCTCTGAAAACAAAACCATCTGTATCATCATCTAGCAGACTAGAAAGTGGAAGAAAAAAGTCGAAAAAGAACAGTGAAAGGCTTTGTGAAGAAAACAAAAAATTGGTTAGGAAGCTTGAAAAACACAAAAAGCATGTGCAAAGATCTAAGGATGTGAAGTCAAAAAATAATACTACTGATTCTGATAAACCCCAGAGAAAAGTGAAAAAAATTATCACAGAAGCAAATTAAAAAGAAATTGAGAAATGTATTATTTTTGGCGAGGTTATAAAAAAGCCAATAAAAGAAAGTTTTAAAGGCGCAAAATCAAAGAAGAAACTTAAAGAAATCTTCGAAGTTTTAACAGGAAAAATAGCAAGGAAATACAAGTGTCTTCAACATATTAGATCAATCACATAAAAAAAAAAAAAGAAAGAAAGAAAGAATATGCGGAACCAACAATTATTTTCCTGTTATTTTCATTTTTCAAAAGAATTAAAGTAAAAATATTTGTTGATTATTTTCAAAAACACAAGTAAAACAATAAGGATGAAAAGATACAGCTGCAAAATAACTTTCAGGTTTGGATATTTATAAGTGTCCACTCCGTGGTCAGTGATGTCCGCTCCGTTGACACATTAATTTTGAAATTAATTAATTACCAACCAAAAAATAGCTAACGAGATAGCTCATCAAGTAATTTAGATTCATAGTTGTCAAAAAGGAATTAAGGAATTTTTTCAAATTTTTTTGGTAAAATTTTTAAATTTTAAAATTAGTCTTCGTTTTCTACCCTTTAGATTGGCAATCACCCATATATATATATATACATATATGTATGTGTATTATTACGCTTGGTCGTCTGCTTTTTAACTATAATTCAGTCTCTAAGTCTAATTTATCTTCTCATGTGACTTGTAGTTGTGCTCATCCCTCTTATGTAAAATATGTTGACAGAGATCATGCACATATTATCACTGGTGATCTTAATATTATTAATGACTCTAATTTAAAGAAATTTATGGAATATGGTACTAAATATCGACTCTCTTCAAAAACTAATATTTCACAGATTATACAACAGTTTTCATATGATATTGATTTGTTTATTTATAAACTCTCCATCTCTTATAATAAACCTATTGAATATTTCAATCAATGGATATAACTGATATAGAAATAAGGATCTAATTAAAATTGTTTTATTTAAAAAAAAACTTTCAAAGAAAGAGTAAATTAATTATCTAAGGACTAAATGAATTAAGAAAAATATAAATTTTAATAATTAAATTTGTTGCGATTCCGTAATACAATTGTTTATTCTTTCATTAGAAAAAAAAAATATTTTAAAACAGTTTGAATATTAAAAGATTTGATTTTCTGTGAATAATTATGAAAAAAAGCTAGTTAAGGATCTAATTAAAATTATTATATTTAAACCATCTAATATAAGACTAAATTAATTATCTAAAAACTAAATTAATTATAAAAAATATAAATTTTAATAATTAATATAGCTGAGATTGCTCAATACAACTGTTTCTGCTTTTAATAGAAAAATTTATTTTAAAACACTTTTAATATCAATAGATTTTATCTTCTATGAATAAATATTAAAAAAAAAAAAAATGGCTAGTTAAAAATTATTTAATGAAATATTCAATTAAAAAACTAATTTATTTGTTAAAAATGTAATTTTTTATAATTAAGTTAGATGAAATCGCTGAATACATTTATTTGGACTTTTATAATCAATAAGCCCAGCAGTTCTGCTGTCCACGTTGGTAGACAGGAAGTGTCGGGTTCGATCCCAGGTCATGGTTGTTGACCCTCATGTTCTCAGTCGGGGTTTAACACTTAAACTACCATCACCAAATTATTTTTAATATAAAAAGTTATTTTAATCAGTAATTATAGAAAAAAAATAATAATATATTATAATTAAAAACTTATTTAATTATCAAAAATATTTTTTAAATAGTGAATTTAGATCAGAGTATTTAATATTACTGTTTGAGCTTTTAACAGAAAAACAATTTCAAAATACTTTGTAATATAAAAAAGTATCTTTTGTTAGGATTATAGAACAAAGAATTAAAATTATATTATTTAAATAATATAATAAATTTCAGTGCCTCAAATTTATTTTTAAATTTATTTTCGTATAAAATATACCGACATTTCACATGGAGAAAAGATATTTTACCTACATTCGCAGAAGTTTCGCAGAAGATCAGAATAGCGTTGCTTGTTCATAAACATGCGCCTGCTCTATTCAAAGCTGTTATTAAATTCAAAAGTTTATTCCAAATTATTTAGGTAACTTTTACTCACACCACTGCTTGAAACGTCAATTACCCAACCCGAACCCGACAAGTGAATTTTGAATCAACCCGAAACCCGACCCGAACCAGAGAAATAAATTTTATTCGACTCGAAAACCGACCCGAACCCGCACTAAAGAATTTTCGGCAACCCGCACCCGACCCGAAACCCGATTGGATTGGATTTGGGAATAGGGCCGATTGATTACTGTACGTCCTAGGCCTAAGGGGGAGTGTCCTCCGTGGGGTCTTTCAAAGGGGTCCTAGCCCGTATTTACTCTTGGCCTACCAGCGGCCGAGCATTTCTGCGCTCAAAGCTGGTAGACGCGAGGTGTCGGGTTCGATCCCAGGTAGCGCTCGTCGGCCTAGCCGTTCTGAGTTTTCTGCGGTTTCCTTCGAAACGCGTATATACGAGCTAAGACCCCTTAGAATGACCCCCCATGGAGGGCACTCCCCGTCAGGCCTAGGACCTATAGCAGTCAATCGACCATATTCTTAAAATTCAAATTAAAATTCCATATTTACGCAAAATTCAGAGAAAACCACGAAAAACTCCGAACAACTGTGCCGAAGAGCGCGACCTGGGATCGAACCTGGTACCTCATATCTAACAGTTTTGAGCGTAGAACCCCTCGGCCGCAACAAAACCCGAATCTAAATGAAAATTAACAGTTCCTTTACAAATCATGGGAAATATTTTTAATTTATAAAATAAAGTAAATTTAATTGTCACACTACTGTGTGTGTATATGGTAAATCTTTTTAAAAATATTTAAAAGTGTAATTACTAATACTGAGTTATAACTAAATTAAAAGTTTAAAAATCTGGAAAATGGATTAATAATATTTTTAACTATTTTTGTGTGTTGTGAAGTTCAAGTGTACAAGAATGGATTTCAAACTTAGTGTTTGTAGTTTTACTATTTAATTCTTATCACACACAGAATAATATCAAAATATTACAAAATTAAAGGTGCCAACAAAACATCCACTAAACTCATCATAAATCTACATTCCTATAACTTAAAACATCTGCAAGAGAAACTAGTATGATGTGGCCACCACATGACTTTCTTCTATATAGTTTTACACAAAATTTATTCCATACAAATTATTTATTAAATTATCAAATTATTTTCCATTATAAATGCAGACGATTTTTATCTGCCAGCATTATATCACTAAATGCCGAAAGAAAGTTATTTCTTTTTGCAATTATTAGAAGAAATGCAATTTTTTCGTTAAAAGTTAAAAAAAAAAAAAATCGATAACTTTGTTTTAAATTATCACAGATCTATAGTTCAACCATTCGTTTTAAAGGTATTGATGAGACCTTTCGAAAGACACCCATATTGAAAATTTACCCCCTCCCCCCCAAACGATGCTCCCACATGCACAATGTTTTTGCTAGTTAACTACTACTATTATCAATAATTCATATTAATTTTACAATCACAAGTTAAAAATAACTCTCATTATGCACATTTATACGAAATTTTGTCCTATACTGTCATGTTAAAAATTTAGAAGATATGCGATCACAGCGCCACCTTTTGAGCGATTGATCCCCAAATCTAATCAGCACCAGTTTATGTCAGGGTCCAACTAAATACCGAGTTCGGTTAAACTTCGTTCATTGGCTCGTGAGATACAGCGTGCACAAAATTCGTGATACACACAGACAGATTCACAGACAGATATTTTCTAAAAACTCTCAAATCATGTTCAGGACATCCCAAAAGGTGTAAATCCATCTAAAACTGGAGTTCAAAAATTTTCACGAATCCAATACTTTCTCTATATATACATATAGAAGAAAGTAAAAATATTAATTATCAGTTTAAATTCACAATCTATTTTAGAAGGATGTTACTAATCGAAATAGATGAATCATACATATGGTACTGCGGGAGTAGTAGTTTTCAACGGCTTACATTCTAAACTAGCAGGCTTTGACAGCTTCGCTGGTCAGTATATTGAAATGAATAATAATAATTATTATTCATTTCAATAATATTAATTCAATAATTATTCATTCACTAATTATTCATTTCATAATAATATTCAAGTATACCTTTGAAAATTCTGATGGTGGCAAATTCGCAACCCGATGTGGTCACCCAATCTTCACCCTTAAGTAATTTACTCATAATCAGAATTGGGGATATTGAATTATTAAAATATCTAAGCGCCCTCTGGCGACAGAGATTTGCAACATATACTCTTCAATTCCAATTCAAATAACTTTTAAAATGATACATTACTTATGAAATTATGTTAATTACAAGCTGAGATACAAAAGTAATATAAACATTTTTATAAAAAGATTTGTGTCTGACTTATCCGTGGTTTTCTCCGAAACTTGCGTAACTCCGGGCTATATAATGTTAAAAATCCTTAGTACGAAATCTGAGCGGAAATTCGAATTTGGAATTCAGCAATATATAAAAGAGTAAAAGTGTTCTGGGTTTTCCATCGCTTTCTCCGAAACTCCCGTTCCTTTTCGACATTTTTATCCCTTTGTCCCCCACCTTTCCGTCCCTTCTAATAAATTTACACTTGAAAATATCCGCAATCGATTTATCTTGCCTTAAAATCTAATAATACCAATTTCAAACGCTGTAACCCCCCCCCCCCCCTTTAAGCCCTTCCTGATAATTCTATGATTCCAAAAATATTCACAATCAAATTATCGGGCGTTAAAACCAAATATTACGAAATTTCAACGGCATATCACAATTTAAAATACTACAAAACATAAAAGAAAACTTAATCTTACATTAACTCAAATATATGTACTTTTGTAAAAGTTATAATTTTATTAATAAGAATATCTAATAAATAAATCTGAATATGCTCCAGATTCGATGATTTTAATAGTTTATAATAATGATTGCAAAAAGGATTGTGCACCATCATTGTATTTATGTAATTATTAATAGAATTTTGGTTATGTTAATATACTATAACATATTTTAAATGATTATTGCATAGTAAAATATTTAATCTTTTTGGCGAGAAAAATTCAACAACAAATAGATTGTTTTGAAATAATGATCATTAAATCGAATGTGCATTGCTAAGGGAATTATGATGATCTTTTGCAGGATATATCCATTGACGCAGCGATTGCCATGCCTTTAATTATAGCGGTCGGAAAAGCTACCCTCCGATGAACAGGTGTGCATAGATTTAAGATTTCGGTCGCAAATGCTACGATTTTAACCCCGGTCGCATCTGTCCCGGTCGCAAGTGCGACGTAACCGTTGAAACACCTGTTAGTAGGCTAGTGATGGCTATTGTTCATTAAGTTCTACCTTATAGATGTACATTATTTCCTCGCTTGGTGGCGAGCATTACATCCTAAATTGTTGATGTGTATTATGTCTCTGTTTGCCTGCGTGTAAAAGGTCTTCACTTGCCGGTGTTTATCACGTCTTCATTTGCCTGTGTGTAAAAGGTCTTGATTTGCCGGTGTGTATCATGTCTTCGTTTGCCTGTGTGTAAAAGGTCTTGATTTGCCGGTGTGTATCAGGTCTCCAATTGCCTGTGTGTAGAAGGTCTTGACTTGCCGGTGTGTATCACGTCTTCATTTGCCTGTGTGTAAAAGGTCTTGACTTGCCGGTGTGTATCATGTCCTCATTTGCCTGTATGTAAAAGGTCTTCAATTGCCGTTGTGTATTAAGTCTTCGCTTGCAGGTGTGTATTATGTCCTCGTTTGTCGGTGTGTATTATGTCCTACCTTAACACGTGTGTATTTTGCCGTTGTTTGTCGGTTTGTATTATGTCCTAGCTTGCCAGTGTGTATTATGTCTTAACTTGCCGCTGTGTATTCATCTCAGTGTGTAGATGTATATTATGAATTGGTTTACCAGTGTGCATTATGTTCTTGAATATCAGTTTGTATTAACACAATTTTCTTACCTGCTTTTTTTACCAACAGGAAGCACTGTGAAACACTTTTAAATGATTTTTAAAACTATTCGATCACTTAAACACATAATGTATCTTAATCTCGCTCAAATTCTCTCATTACAACACAATCAGTTAAGATTCTTGATGTTATGAGGCACTGTAAGCCTTTTAACACAATAAAATCCTAATTTCACATCATGTGATGAACATACTTAATCATATATTTATAATAGATTATAAATTCGTATTTTGACCACCAGAGAAGCTGAAACACACTTTAAAATATGATGTAAACCATACACTTACTTAAACATGCAATATATTCTAATCTCAAACAAACCCTTCGAATACAACGTTGTTAATATATTTTTCCCATTAGGGGCCGCTGTAAATTATCTTAACCATAGCCTTCTAAACTACATGCCTTCCACGTGGCTCGGGAATTTTGTGGTAGGCAGTGCCACCTGGTATAGATTGTGGGACTTTTTTATTCAACAACCACCAAAAATTTTTAAAAGTGGGATTTGATATACATAAAAGGTGAATAGAATCGAAGAAACGTCGATTATATATATCATATATCACTTATGAAAACTGTTGGTGACAGTTGAATGAAAAAGTCGCGCAATCTGCACCAGGTGGCTCTGTTTACCGATTGAACTGTTGCTAAGTTTCCGAGCCACGCGGAAGGCATCTAGTTTAGGAGGCTATGTATTAACATCAAAGAAATCTCAGCTTCAAATTATGCAATATCAATAGACTTACAATACAATATACTTAATAATTGTATACGAAATATCATTTATTCATAATAAATTATAAATTGGTATTTTGATCACCAGGAGCCGCTTTGAAACTCATTAAAATACTAGTAAAACTATTCACTTGCATTACAAAAACTATTCACATAATTACAAATGCTTTCATTACAACACATTTAACAAATTTTTTTCCCCGAAAACTTTATGCGGCATTTAATTCGCCATCGTGCATCGTCAGTCACAGAGTCACTTAGCAAGTCTGAGCGTTATTATTTTTTTTAAATATTTTCTTAAACTATGTGCAACACACATAATGTGAATTGCACCATAACATAAAAAAAAAAAAAAAAAAAAAAAAATCTCCATGTCCGCATTTGATTGTGTGTATCAACACAGTCAATGTCCTCATTTGATTGTAAAATTACAAAGTCCTCAGTTGATTGTGTGTATCGAGTTCACTGTGTGTGTTGCGGTGTATCCGAGGTCCCCATTTAGACGGTAAAAATACATATTGAGAAATTTTGGAATTTTATGAAAAATCAAAGCTGATTCATAATTGAATGAGTTTTATTAATAGTTTTTTATCAAAAATATGCTTTTAAGTCAATTATTTACGAAGTCCCCGATTGGCGGTGTATACACATAGTCCTCAGTTTGCACGTCTTGCCAACCTGTGTGTGTATGTGTGTGTGTGTATCGGATGTCCCATAAGTGTGTAGATATTTTAAAAATTCATAACTATTGAAGAAATTGATAGAATTGAACGCGGTTTGTGAAAAAATAATTCTTGTGAAGGGGGAATTTTTTTGGAAAAGAAGAAATAATAATTAAGCTATTTGTCGGTAGAAAAACGCTGTGCGTGACCAGATTACACTTTTTCCTGAAAAACTTTACTTATTCTCCTGCAAATGTTTACAGGCATATAAATACTATTCCATGTGTCCGTCGTAACCACAATTTACAATTTACAAATGTGTTATATCACTGCTAACTGCAGCTTCAGTCGGCGGTTGTTATCTGAGGGAAAACATTTTCACC
>CAWVNO010002509.1:0-19000 GCA_963930645.1 Salticus scenicus | reverse complement strand
AACTGAGCGGGACTTTGCTGAAGTCAGAAATTTGAAAGATCATAACATGGTGAGCGAACAGGTTGTTTCAGATATTGAAACTGGAAGAGGGCGCCGCAGGCGCTACCGAGCGGGAATTTACTGAGATTAAAATTTTCAATTAAGCTATTTTCACTATATGCCACTAAGCTGCTGTAAGACCTGCAACGGGAAAAAGGCGCCGCAGACGCCACCGAGCGGGAGTTTCGTAAAGTCAGATTTTCAAGGATCGCGAACCAGCTGGTCGCCGAAGGCGGCTAGTATTTTCATATTTTTTTAGTTTAGTTATTAATAAATAACTCTTATGAATACATTTCTTTCAATAATACATAAAAATAATGAAAATCTTACAACTACTCGATATTGGCCGAATACATAGTCCATATGGCCGAGTAGGCTGAGTACCGAGTATATAACGAGTACTCGGTACAGCTCTAGTTTCAGCACTAAGAAATATATTTTTTGGAAGACTATCTCAAAGTTTGTCATTAGTATTGCTCAGCAGTAAAACTTAAGACGATATTTTGCTAACATAGCTTTAAAAAATAACAGTACAGGAATATTAAGCAATGTGCTCAATGTGCTATCCTAATAGTGATTTTTTTCTCTACGCTCCATGGTTTACTACGATGTTTTCTTTGTGTCTTAACTCTTGTTTATGTTTATATTTGATCATCTGTGCTATCTGTAATTATCTGACTAAGATTTACAAGCGGACTATGAGTCAAGCATACAAATCTGATGTATATGTTATCAACAAACAAACATTTGATCATCAGATTCGGCAGTTTGAATTCGCTTGTTTAATTCTAATTTTTAAGATTTGAACTGTATATAACTAGCAATTAATCTGCACCACCATATAGTCCGCATTTGAAAAAATTTGCTTTTTTGACACACATAGTCCGCAGACTATGCGTGTGAAATTACGGTAATATGGGTACAGCTTTAGTATAGGACCCCCTTGGCGACTTTGAATATTTTTTGCTATTTTGACAATGAATGAATTAAAATGGCTATCACGATTACATACGTAAAGCAGTGCTGGTAAAAACTTGTTTTTTTATTTTTATATATTTTAGAAAAAAAACTAAGTGGGTTGGGTTTTTTCCTGTTTTTCAAATAAAACCCAAAAAGACCCAATTATTTTTCTTTTTTCCATCTGAGAAAAGGTGAATTTTTTCAAGAAAGGATCTTTTTCGGGTTTTTCAAGACCAAACCCTTTTTTTTTTTTCCCCTTTAAGTAATAAATAAGAGTAGCTAAAAGCAATTAAAAAATTAAACACTTATGTTTCTTCTGACTACATGTTTTAATGTTTTTGGATTAACAGAGTAGCTACATTTGATCTTTTTAAAATTTCTCTGAATTTTCTAGATCATTTTACATTTTTACACGACATTTCATAAATTGACATTTTTTGCCTAAAATTTCCTTGGTGTAAATGAGGTTTTGTGATGTTTTCCCCCCAAGAATTAGATTCCCTGACTTTTGCAAATTTTGATCAAATTCCCTCATTTTTCTAGGTACTCTGATAAATTTAACTTGTAGGAGATTTAAAAAATATATATATATATTTTTTTTTTATTTTACAGTGCTAATAAAAACTTTAAAAATTCCAATACTTTCATATTAACCATCACTAAGAACTGAAATGAAATGTTGTATGAATTTGAACATATTTTTTAGAACTATCACTCAATGTTCATAGTGACCTAGGTTTACTGTATTACTATCTGTGTTAATCTTACGGCAAACTTTGTTAATTTCAATTCATGACATGCAGTTAAGAATTATTGCATGAAAAGTTAAATATTACATTGACTTTTATAAGATTAAGCAACAAATCAATATAAAATAAATGTGTCAAAGCAGAGGAAGAAGCGTAGTTGATAGGGCATTTTTCAGACTGACTAAAAAATGGCCAATAACAGAGTTCTAATCTTGAATATAGAATGTTCTATAGTAAATATTGATGAAAACAAATATCATATGGGGAATTGAAAAAATATTACCTATGCTAGATGGATAATGTTTGGTTGTAACACTATTGTAGTAAGCATCTGAATATAATGTTAAATTTTCCGATGTAAAAATGTGTTTAAATGTAAAAACTCAAAATAAATCTCATTTTATATGTAAACTAAACAGTTTACATATAAAATGAGATTTAATTTGAGTTTTAATTTAAAATAAATAAATGAATATTTTCCTCGTTAAGATGTTAGACCAGTTTTAAAATATTAGTTATGATGCTGGCATGAACAGTTATTACAATCATTATATTTGTAAAATTTGTCGGTTATTTGAAATCTGAGTTGTTTGAATTTCTTAACATGGCAAAATAGAGCAAAATTTCACATAAATGCCAATTTTGAACGAGTTTTCATTATAAAGATGTCAGAGCAATTTTGAAATATTGTTTAGGACAATGACATGAGCATCATTAAATGTGAAAATTCTACTTTGAAAACTTCATATCATAAGTTATTTCAAAATTTACAATTTTCTTAACATGACAGAAGTGGCAATATTTTACATAAACATCTATTGTGAGGATTATTTTCCTCGTACAGATGTTAGTCCACAGAAAATATGTTAGTTATGTGTTTTTTCTGTGTTAGTTCAGTTAAAAATGTCAACAACATATTTTTAATATGACAAACCATTTCTATGATAAATCAACTATGTAGGCAGCCATTACTTTTGCTTTTAAAAATAGTACTCTTATATGTTAAAATTGTTAATTTGTTATAATTGTGTTATAAATACCTTTGTTCTGTTTCACAATAGTAGTTAATGAGCCAGTGTGTTTAAATTTCTGTTTCTCTTTTATCTTTTTTACATTGCTTGAACATCTTTTAGCTTTAAGATATCTATATTTTAATACACTTTTCAGCTAAAATATAAGTTTAGTTACTTGGAAAAAAGCATCCAGTCACACTTAAACTGCATTTTGCTCTGTTATATTTTCATAAGCTTATATATTTCTTATCTTTCACAGAATTTAATATAATAAATTGTCAACAGTGAGCTAGCCCGCGAATTCAGCTAAGTGAAAAATGCTTACACCAATAAATAAGGATTTTTGAGTATTCTTCTTATCAGAGTTCTTATACATTTCTCAAGACAAAAATCAAAGAATTTCTTAGATCACATATTCAAAAAATTAAAGGAGATTTTAATAATTACCTATAGAATGATATTAAGAATTTTTACTAAAGAGTAGTGATAAAATTTTTGTATAGTTCAAACGTAAACTTGTCTTAAAGTTTATTCTTTTAGTTTTACATTGTTTTGATTTAACTCAAAATTCAAGTTGCTACAACTGATCAACAAATTTAGATATACAAGTTTAAATTTAATTACAATTAACTGTTCAAATGTTATAGTTTCTTCATATGCTGAATAGGCAATCACTTCTCAATTGCACAATATTATTTTATTTTGTCTAATTTGTCATATTTTGTCTAATGCTTATAAATTTAACTACTGCACTTTTGTCTTTTTTAGTTAAATTAAGACAATATGTAATATTCTATAGTTATTTCTAATGTACAGTTAGGTTTTAAATGGTGCTTGCAGCAGTAAAGATGCAACTTTTTAAAGTGTATTTTTTCTACAATATGATTTAATCAGACACACTGAAAATAAATTATTTGATTATTGTAAATATTTTAAACATTTCATCATTATTATTATTACTGCACCACTTTATAATTTATCTCCATATATTTAAGGCATGGATAGAATTAAAATGGCTATCGTGGTTGCGGAAATGAACTCCTTGGCAAGAAAGTCTGAGCTACTTCCTCTAAATTTTAAAAATCACTAAATCGGTCATACTGAAGATGATCCCATTTAGCCAATCGTTTAAATGTGTTTTGATTTAAAAAACTAAATCTTTCTATAAACCAATCTAAGTTGTCGTCTCTTAAATTTCATTTTTTAAATTTCTGGGCTTAACTTAAAATCTATAGCAATAGTTGTTTGACATAATCATGATATTCACTGACTAAATCTTTTTCACCTGACAAAAAAAAAAAAAAAAACTACTTTTCCTTTCATCTTGATTAAATTTTTGCTTAATATTTTAAAAGTATCAGTTATTTTTAAAATGGTTTGCTTAATATTTTAAAAGTATCAGTTATTTTAAAATGTTTTCATTATTCTCAATAATTTTTTCTTCTCTTGAGCATCTCAAAGATGCCAATTTTTCAATTTCTTTTCCATTTAATTTTCTAAAAGTAGAAAAAAAACATCTGCTGATGATAAATTACAATTCTAAATTCATTTTTTCATTGAAAATATCTAAGATGGCACCTTTTTATACATTTGCAGACAATTTCTTTGTTACTAATAGGAATATTGACAATTATTTTATTATTATTATTTTTAAAACATTGATCACATTTTAATTTTCCTGTGGAAAATGACACAAGACTGAAAGAGCAATGATTTGGAGAAACTTTTAGTATGTTGGCAAATAAAGTACCTTTATTAACCCAATGTTTTTAATTCATAATCTTGTTAATTAAGATAATAGAAATTCCTAACCAACTGATATGTCTTCCCTGGAGCATTTAGCACACATTGATACCTCTCATGACACAGAGAACACTGCCATTCACGAGGAGATCCGGTCACAGACAAAAAGATTTGATGCCAGCAGCAATAACTTTTTTTTTTAATATATAGAGATATTTGTTAATATTGTAAATAGTATATAAGAATTGATATATATATATATATATATATATTCATGATGTTGTATGATGTGCATTGTTTTAATCGTACTTCAGCACATTTTCTTGATCAAATGTCTTTTTGAACATTGTTTTATAAAAAATAAAAAATCTTGAAAGTCAAACATTTAAACTTCCTATCTGAATATAGTTAATTTCACTTGCCAGTTCATTCCGAGATCTACAATGATTCATAAAGCATCTCACAGAGTTACAATGTAATTTGTCAGACAGCCATCATGGAATAGTGCCCTGCTGGTATTTCTAGCCATGCAAGGGCCTGTTACAGAAATATTACAAACGTAAATAAAACCTAATTTTATGTAGTTGATAATGGAACTGCCACTAGGTACTGTTAGTTCCTTAAAAATCTTTCCCAATCTATCTTAAGAAAAAAATAAATGTTTTTATTTTTTTAATAACTTAGAAGATCATTCCTTTAATCATCAGGAATTGACAAACATTGAAATTCATTTTCTAAAGTAAAAAATATAATTTAGAAAGTCTTTATTTATCAACCTTAATTAATTTAGAAAATTTGGAGTGGAAGGATGATTTTTATACCAACTATGTGAAAAATACCAGAGCCGGGAATCGGAAGCGGAAGGCCCGGGAGCGGAAGGCCCGGGTTCGATTCCCGGCTCTGGTATTTTTCACATAGTTGGTATAAAAAAAAAAAAAAAAATCATCCTTCCACTCCAAATTTTCTAAAGTAAAAAATATATTTAAAAAAAGTTCCAACTTTTAAGTGCTTAAATGTATTTTTGTGATCAAGTATAAGGACACTTGAAAACCTTATTAAGTTTAAACTAGTTTTTGCATAATAGAACTTGCATATCAAAGAACTGGGCAATAGAAATTTTTTTAAATAACTAGCACACCTATACGAAATTTTCACACTTTTTTTTTTTTTTTTACTTATTTATCTTTAAAATTTGAAATTCTTAAATCTTAAACCAATTTCATCACACAATTTAAATTTTAATTCAAGTCAAATTGTTAATAGAACCAAATTAATATTGTGGGATGAAACACTGATGTAGTTAAACCAAAATCATTCAAAAGGAAGATTTTAAAATAAAGATCATGTTCGACAACCCTGTTTTCATACTTCCCCAGGCAGTATAGTTTTAGTATAAGATTTCCTAAGAGCAACTTAAATTTTTGTTGTTATGTTGGCGATGCATTTTTGTACAGTTATATTAGCACAATTTTTTGTTAAAAAATACTTAGTAGTTATCACGATTATACTTTTTAACATTGCATTTTTTAGTCAATTTATGACAATAGTTCATATTCTATTCATATTTTTAAAGTATTGCTAGGCTGTAATGATGCAAATTTTAAAAATACATTTTTCTGTAAAATGATCTTAAACAAATGAATTGAATCTGCAGGCTTAATTATTGCCCATATATAAATATTTGGAAAAATGACAATGCAAACAGCTGTATTTTAGCCAAAATTTAACACGAAATACTAATTAATAAGAATTTTTTTTTTTTTTTTTTAAGCAATAGCTTACATTTGGCACAATCACTTACTATTTTATTATGCACAGTGTTTTTCTATTATTCAATTCAGCTAACATTATGAATCTAAGAAACTTGTTCTCCTATGATGTTATATCTTTGACAAATTTAATTGTAACTAATCCACGTTAGAGAAATATTTCAATAGATATTTATCATAGATATATTTCTATATTTTCTGTGTTTAAATTATGTATATATACATTTTGAAACAGTCAATTGTTCTCATTCTTAAACTGTACTCATACATATTTCCAATACTGCAAGTCTAAGATTTACATAAGAAAAAGGTTGCATGAAACTGAGGCTTCGTACTAAAGTGAATGGATGAATAGTGTGTGAATGAATAGAAGATTGATTTGATAATGCTACTTAATTTGCAAAATTATTAAATAGTAGATAACTCTAAAATATGGAACTTTGAAATTATTATATATAGGTTCTTTTCTATAATAAAAGTTCTATTATTTCACCGTAAAATACTATAATAAAGTAATCCTTTTCTTCAGCATCAAAATACATGGTCCTATATTAAATTTCATCAGGTATTGTAGTCTAATAAATTAAAGTAAGTAATATTATTAATCTTAAAAATTAAATCAATATAAGATAACTAGTTACTTTGTTTGGCCTGTGTATGTTTCTGTGGTGACTTATTTGACTGACTATTCTTTGTCCTTATTCTTTTCCATACTTGCCAACCAATTTTAATAAAAAAAGGGAAGATTTTTGTTGAAAAGCCAGAAGATTTCATAAAAAAAAAGGGAAGATTTTTTTTTTTTTTCCTATTTGATGTATTAAACCAGGGGTGGCCAACCCACGGCCCGCAGGCCGCATGCGGCCCACCGCGTAGTTTCTTGCGGCCCGCGAGGAGATTAACGATATTTAAAGTTTGAGAACTTTGGTTAACGGAACAAAAAGTTTTGGTTAACAAAAATTAATAAATACGTACTGACTTTTCAAAGTGAAAATAGCTTTCAACGATTCTGGTAGCTAAAGAACTGTTGTAATGAAATATTACTAGATCCACTATTCATTCTTTTTATTATAGTTTTAATATATAGTCATGAATTTTCTACGATTCTATTTTTAATTTATGAATGAAAATAATTAAAATTAATGTATTCTGCTCCAAATTTTCACCCTACCCTTCCCCGAAAAAGTATATACATATATGAATCATATACTCACAAACACAGATGCACATATGCATATGTACAGTCATAAAATAATAATAATTTCCTTCCCCGACTAATTTCGCCTTAAATTATCATAGAAACCAGCAGCTGAAGCCTAACGATTGGCAATAACATCTAGTTACTTCCATTACCTTACTACCGTAGGTAATGGAAGTATTGTATTCGGTCTGAAAATTCGATATCGGGTTTTCACCTGATTTACACGTTTTAAGGTCCCCTGAGTCCAAAAAAGTGGTTTTTGGCAATTGGTCAGTGTGTATGTATGTGTGTGTGTGTGTATGTATGTGGAGAATCTTCTGGCTATTATAGCTCAGAAACTAATAAAGATAGAGCTACAAAACTTTAGAATTGAAATACGTCTGGTCTACAGATGAAATTTCCAAATTTTGGTGAAAATTGAAAAACCGGAAGTGGGACCGTAAGACCGTATCTCAAAAACGGCTCTAACGATTTTCTTCAAACTTGATATATAAACACTCTATTAGATGTCCTTTCGAATGATATAGTTGGTTAGTTCAGGAAAATTGATAGGCGTCCTGTATAAATAGCTCAATTACAGGCCTCGCAAAGGCGTTCCTTTAAAAACGGTTGTACGGATTTTTTTCAAACTCGCCATTTTAACTCACTTTTAAATATGCTTTTGTATGTAACTATTGTTTTCTTGTCAATAATTGAGTTTAACCGGAAGTGGGACATCGGAAACCGGAAGTGGAACTGTAAGTCCGTATCTCAAAAACGGCTCTAACGATTTTCTTCAAAATTGCTATATAAACACTCTATTAGATGTCTTTTCGAATGATATAGTTGGTTAGTTCAGGAAAATTGATAGGCGTCCTGTATAAATAGCTCAATTTCAGGTCTCCCAAGGGCGTTCCTTTAAGAACGGCTGTACGGATTTTTTTTTTAAACTCGCCCTATTAACTCACTTTTAAATATCATTTTGTATGTAATTATTGTTTTCTGGTCAATAATTGATTTTTTGTAAAAATTGGTTTCTCAAAAACGGCTCTAACGATTTTCTCTTTAAGTCACTTTTATGTTTTCTGATCACATTATCTCTCAAAAATGCCTATAATACGCGTAATAGTGGGTAATGGAAGTCGTGTGGTTGTTTCACACCAGATTTTTTTTAATTCAATTGCTAAATTTTTTTTTAGGGTATCATGTACATACTAAAACTTGTACAAACTACTTCTTCTACTTCTTTTTTTTTTTTTTTCCTGAATTGCAACACCCATTTTTGACTACATATTCGAATTTCTGAGGTCAAGGCGGTTCGAAAAAAAGTATATTTTATATTCTTTACATCAAGTCTTTATAGAGTTACAAGCAAATATTGATCAGGGTACATTTCTGTATTTAAAAAAATTGAATTCAGATATCACACAGAAAAATATTATGTCCATTCTGGTAATAATCGGAAAATATATAAAATAATATAAAGTAATGCTAATTAAGTAATGATGTGTACGTCTAAACTTACTTCAATAACTAATTTATGCGCAAGCAAAGTAATATATGACACAAATAATAACAAAGTCACAGCCCCCTAAGAGCAATAAAAATTGATATATCACTATATTTCAAAAAATAATGATAGAAATGAACTGTAAATTTAGAAACCTACATTTTTGATGATGCCCATTCAATTTGTGCAAAAATTAATGCAGGTCATAACTCATAATTTTTTGAAATATGAACTGATTAATTATTTTCATAATTCAAAAAATGTTTTTTAATCAAAAATATGGATGGAATATATTTGAGTTAATTCATACTAACTTAAAAAAAAAAAAAAAAGAAGAAGAAATTTTAATACAGGGTGTTTATAAAGTCCCGGACCCATTTTGATGTTTAATAACTCATAAAATAATAAAGATAGATTAAAATTAATAACATAAATGGTTAGATAGACTCAAAAAGTTTCATGACCCTTGTCAATGAACTTCCACGTGTACCCCCTTCGTCGCACGGAGAATATCAAGTTGATAGTCAATTTCACGCCAGGTAGCGGTAAGCATATCGGCATCCACAGAGGCTATTGCGGTTGTAATTCTGACTTGGTAATTATTCCACTGCCGCTCGAATAAAACATCACATATAAAAGTACTACATAGAACAAACACATCAAAAGTAAACATAACATTGCAATAGTGGCCAAAAACAAAAGAGAGAAAAATGCAATTAATAAGCAGACGATATTTAGAAAAGTACAGATATTTAGACTGGAAAATGAAATTATATGAAATTAACCACACGCGCAGACGATATTTACAAAAGTAAAGATATTCAAACCTGAAAAGAAAATATATGAGTTATTCCATTAATAAATGCCATAAGTTTGTTTATATCTTCATTATTTTATGAGTTATTAAACATCAAAATGGGTCCGGGACTTTATAAACACCCTGCATATTAATTTTTTGGGAAGACATGAATTAATGTTTATTACTTCATTTAAAATTAGCATCTCCATATTTTAACAAATTATAACTCTGAAGAAAAATTGAGAGAAACATATAAACTATACCATTTTCTGGGCTGATTTGAACCAAATAATCCAAAAAGCTTGTCGAAATTGGAGGTTGCCTTTGAAAAAAAAAATGAAGTTGGTGTCATTTTTAATATGTAGGTACCCCTTAAGCAAAATCTAACTAAACCGTTCTAAACTAGGCCTTATTACTAATCGATTGGCACTAACCGCAAGTCTCTACACTAATTTACGGTGAAATTAGTCGGGGGGGGGGGGGGGTATTACTGTACATACGGTGCGGCCCGAATGAATAAAATAGATTTCCAATGCGGCCCACCAAGTGTTTTGGGTTGGACAGGCCTGTATTAAACAATACCATTTTACAATTTTAATATTTAGAAGCAATCTATAAAAACGTTTTACTATAGATTGATTATACTAAATATATAAAAATTTTAAATGAAGTTATTCCTCTTCAACATATAAATATCTACAAAACAGAATCTGTAAGAAATTTATTTAAGAATAGACAAAAAAAACTTCGTTAAGTTAAAGTATAACTAATTTTTTAAATAAATATAGACTATGAGTTTTGTGTATGTGCATTAATCATACATAATAATAAATAAAAAAAAAGTAGCAGTAGCTAATTATCAATTTCAAACGTGCATAAAACCAACTGAGTATTAATATTAATTTTCTTAAATTGATTTGGGAAAAATTTTCCTACCTGAAAAAATTATTCTTCATTTTTTCCCCATGTTTACACATTTGGTATAAATATGACATACAAATATTTATTTAATTGAGGAAAAATAAACAGATTCATTAAATTCAGCAATAAAGATTTAAAAATAATTACATATGTGAGAAATATTGAGCACTTCCATTGCTTTATTGTTCCTAGAATTGATCACAATCCGGGGAAAGGAGGGGGGGGGGGGGGGGGGGGAGAGAATAAAAAAATAATTACAGAGTAAGAAATATTTAAACTCTTTGAACTCTACTTCTAGAATCTAATGTAAGAACTTTAAAATTAATATTATCGTTTATGTTGCAGATGGATAAAGATTAGGAAACAAAAGACTTCTGCAGAACATTTGATTGCTGATCACTAGTTGGAGATAAATAAAGGGCGGGGGCAAAAAATAATTACATCAGCAAGAAATATTTAATAATTCTATTTCTTTACATGTTCTAGAATCTCATAAAGCAAGTTTGAAATGAATATTGACATTTATGTTATGGATGGAAAAAGATTGGGAATCAAAAGTTTTCGTAGAACATTTGGGTTTATTTTTAAAACGAACGATATCCGCGATTTTTTTTTTAAATGGAAGATTTCATCATCTGTCCAGAAGACCGGAAGATACGTTAAAAAACCGGAAGTCTTCCGGGAAAACCAGAAAAGTTGGCAAGTATGCTTTTCTATTATTATCAAATGGATTTTATATATATATATATATACATACATATACATATATATATATATATATATATATATATATATATTTTTTTTTTTTTTTTTAAATAGTAATAACTAGTAGACAAAATTTTAGATTCACAAATAGTATAAGAGACAGAGATAATGTTCCAAAAATGTTGAGAGGGATGCACTGTTGTATAAATAAAATATTACTATCTATAATTATCTCAACACTTTGGATAGTCAATAAATCATCATTGCAATTCACCTGCAAATACAGCTTTCTTTATATACTGCAGCTTACTTCTATTTTGGATAAACTATCTACTTACCGATACTTCCTTTGTTTGTTGTATTAAATATCAATAGTTTAATTATCTCACAACAATTCTAATCCATACTACACATGCGGCAAATCGTATGTAAATGAGCAGTTTATGCTCTATCCAATAGATGGCATGAGTATCGACAAATCATTAGATGTGCTAAATTGATAAATGTACCTACCATGAAGCAAATCAGCAATTTCCATGCATGTGCTGAATCTATCAAGTAGTATAAAATGAAAAACTATGAGGAATTAAATTCTTTTTTCTTTACAGATCGGAGTTAGATTTCTCTTTAGGAATCAAGTTAAACATGCAAATATACTTTTATTTCATAGATTGTTTTATTAAATAAACTACATAGGTAACCATTAGTATTGCTTCAAAATTAGTTTCATGTGTTAAATCAAACTTATTGTTACATAAATTTGTTTTGTTCCTCAATAATAATTCAATAAAGTTTTTTTTTTTTTCCCCTATTGTTTTTAATTTTTAAATGACTAGCATTAGTATATTTCTCAACTAATATATAAGTTTAGTTATTATAAATAAAAATTTAAATAAACATTCCTGCACTTAACTCATATTTTCATATACATCATATATTTCTTATATTTTGAGCATTTAAATGTGAAAAATTTTTGGTATTGAGCTAACCGAAATTCGGCTAAGTGAAAAATGCTCCCACTGACAAATCAGACACCCTGTATTTATAACGGAAAGTACGAAATAAAGTCAATAATAATCCGACTTTACATTCTTAACTTTCCATCAATGTTAACAAGTGCACATATTTATAATTAAATGAAATTCTTATAAAACTGTATATATATAATAAACAATCATCTAATTGTATAATAAATTTTAAATCACTAACTATATAAAACACATTTTCAAAAAATATCAGTTTTAACCGAAGATTGATTTTCAAGTTTAATTTCTGATAAAATTCATATTCTATCATAATTATTTGCATGTAAATAAATACTTTGTTTCATATCAAAGAAAAATGCTCACACATAGTTTTTATTGCATGTATAAACATCACACCATGGTATTAAAATATCCTTATGTTAATAAATGCAAAACTATTTCTGCAAAAGAATTGGATTAATTTGTTAGATATTACCAGCCCTTTATTTATTATGGTTGAGAGTGATTTTTTTAAAAGTCATAACTTTTTGTTCGTAATTGGTTTTACTACATTTTTAGGATACACTATTATTATATGTTTGATAGTGTCTTAGATGATGATTGTTTTGTTTTATTTGATTGAAACAAAAATATTTCTGACAAACTTTCAGATATTTTTTTATGCTCTAACTTTGATCTGAAAATTTAGGCAATACCATGAAACTTTTATGAGTGATAGCACTATTTTATTTCACCAAGGGTCTAATATATTAGTGAGATCTGAAGATGCACAATTACTCAATCAAAGGACTGCTAACATCAGGACTGATACATCAGGGTGCCTTTCATTTATTGCGAGGTTGGTTAGACAACTGTTAATGTCAGGGTTCTCATCATAGGTGAAAATTGAATGAGATTTTTCTCACCCTTACTCTGAAACGAAATTTCTAAAAAGAATATGTGAACAGAAAAATACTCATATTTAAAAAAAAAAAAATCTAGATTAATTTAAATTGCTAATTTTACAGCTCATTCGCATAATTTGAGTTTAATCACATTTAATTGTTTAAATATGTCAATGTTTTCACTGCTGGTTACTGAATTAGGCAGCTATTGCACTGCAAATTGATAAAACTAGCAAAATACATAATTTTCTTATCCAAGTGTTTTGAAAAAAAAATATACAACTTTTGTGAAGGGTTTTAATTTGCTGATTTTTGCGAAAAGTAAAAGGTTTTTCATTTCAAGATTGTTGATTTTTATGAATGCCCTTTTTTCAGACCAAAAGTTTCAATTAATTGACCCCAGAAAACTCCGAAAATTTTCTAATGTTAAAAATTTTGTGTGAAAAAAAAAAAAAAAAAAAACATACGAGTTTCCTGCAATCTCATGCTTTAGCAAGAACCCTGAGTGTTTTAAATATTCCAAATCAGTTCTAAACGAATTTTGGTCTTGTCCTTTGGAATGGCTTACTCAAACTTATAAGCTAAGTAATAGTACACAAAACTTAATGCTTAATGTGATTTGTAATAATCCCCAGCTGATTACATATTCAGATGCAGATTTTGGCAGTAATCATAATGACCAGATCTGCCTGGGTAGTCAATTTGTCATGTCAGCCTTCCCTATCACAACTCCCCTATCAAGTGGAGAACTTTCAAGGAAAAATGTGTTAGTTTCTAAACCATAAAAGTAGAATTTGTTATATTATAAAAGTCTCTAAGGGAGTTACAAGTTTGATCAAGTTTTGAGTGACTGCTATGAGAAGGAGATATTTTTGGTAGTTCGATTAAACCCGCAAAGCAGGAATATGCCAGAATTTGGAATGTACGTCGCAGAACAAACAGCTTTACTGCGGAACATTTGCAAATATTTAGATATTAGGGAAAATGATTTATGTGCTATAGCCTCAAGAATTGACATTTATTAAAACCCTGTTTTTATCTTTAAAACAATTTATCAAAATATTGAAAAGTAGTTGATTGCATGGGAGATTGCCTTAGTTTTATTTATTTATTTATTTTTTACGAGTTTCAGTAAAAATATATTTAAATGTTGTGTCATTATTATACACATATTTTATAGCACATCGAATTGTAAGATATGTATTTTTATGAGAGTGTGAATAATATTCAGGGGTGAAACTATCTAACATGCAAAAACCCTGAAAACTACTATTTGCATGCAGATAAGGATGACTTATTTACGGAATATCACATAGCTACTTAAATATGCAAAATGAGAAATTTCAATAAAAACAAAATAATTTAACATAAAATTCAGAGGCCAAATTTTTAAAAACCCTGAATTCAGGGGTAGCCCCTGAAAAGTTTCACCCCTGAATATTGTGAAGAGTAAATTTGTGAAATGCATGTGTCCTGCAGAACATTCTAGATCATCTGAAAACTTATTGCAGAGCATTCAAATGTATTCTGCTATGGGAGATTAAACCAATATTGTATACTGACAACATGGATGCAATTTCATATGTAAAACTTTAAAACACTATAAAAGTAAGCATATAGATAGCAACCTTTTTTTAAAAACAATGATTTTGCATAGAGGTGCACAACCTGCGGCCCAGTAACCATCAATTTGCGGCCCGTGGAAAGACAGACATTTTAGGTAACATTCATCAACAGCAGAAGAGAAAAGAAAAAAAAAAGAAAGAAAGAAAGAAATATTTGTTGCATTCGCAAAACTGGCATTTCCAAAACTTTTTTTTTTTTTTTTTTTTTTTTGGGGGGGGGTGAAAATGTTAGTTTTTATATGTATTTCTGTTTGAGATCTAAATTTTCCCTTTCATTCCTCAATAATGTAAACCCACAGTATATTCCTTATTTTTTTATTGGAAAAATCATGAAATGAGAATTAGTAATGGTGGTATCAGACGAAAGAACATATATTCTAAAATATAAGCTATTGCCGCTCAAAAGCTATCAAACAACATTATCTGAATATAGTAGGGTTGTTTTTAAGCATAAACAAATCCAGATAAGTAAACAATGGACCCTATATTTGGTGATAATCCACCTCAAGGATGTTTAAAAGGGAAAAGGTTAGAGGGTACTCTGTAATCGCGATTCTCCGATTGGAGGACTTCATTCTAAAAACTACCATATGTGATTTTAATAGTCGAAAATGCATGACTGAAGAATATACGGGAGGCAAAATTATCAAATGGTAGTATTTCACCCGTTTCCTTCATGAAAAACCTGTTTATGCATTGCTATAAAGTATAAGCTAATGCGTTTCATACGGAACTACGTCTGATAGCAACTTAAGTGGTTATAGCTTTATCTGTCTGAGAAGATTAAAAACTGAAAAATGTAATAATAAGTAAATGCTCCTATTCCCCCCCCCCTCCTTTTTTAAATGAAAAAAAATCTGTCCCCAAAATATAATAATGTGTCAAAATTAATGATGAAGAAGCATAAATTTATAGTAGTAGTTAATTCCCATCAAAAAAAAAAAAAAAAAAATACTTTAGATGAGCAGTCAGTTGAATTTGTGTCTGGTGACATAAATGATGAAAAATGACCGATTGATGCCTATTTATTTTGTAGAACTGGTAAAAAATGCCCGTGATACTGATGGTGATCATTTATGATTTATGGGGTTTATGAGATCTTGCTAGTAGTACCATCCAATATCTCAAAATTGTATTTTCATACTCACTTACCTACACTAAAATTACTTATTTTGTACCCTCTATCTGCCTTTACATTTGTGCTAGTTGTTTTTGAGACTCCTAAGACAAATTTTTTTCTCTCTCTTCAAAGCATACTTTTATTTATTTTACTTATCCTTTTTGTACTATATAGGATACTTTAATTGTTTTATGTATATATTAAGTAACATATGATACGAATTAAAGTTCTGCATACAGGCACTTGACAATGATAATGTGCCCCTTTAGGGGAGGACGGGGCACAGTGGACTACCCCTATTTAAATCTATTAATATTCAACTCTCTTAGTTCATATGGAAACACATGTATGGCAGCACAGTACTAGTTGTATGCAGTCAAAAAAATCACATGGGAAATAGTAAGATAACCATTTTGAGAAGTTTTTATGTTTTGAGCTGCTCAAAGTAATTTTTTCACATTGAAGTTTTTAAAATTTTATAAAGATTGGACTAGTGACTATAAATACTATAACAGCTATATAGTATTTATAGTCACTAGGCAAGGAAATATTACCATTAGGTCACCATTAAAGGAAGACAAGATATTGCTGTTTTTAAATTCCTAAAAATTATTAGCATATTTATATTCTATATATTATTTTATTATTAGTATTTGTTTGACTCTGACACAGGGCACAGTGGACCACCTTCCAGTGTGCCTAAAAGTACAAAATTAGATTTAATATATTTGCTTTATTTAAATTTATAGATGCAGGGTTCCCCTTTGAGCCTTTGAGAAGGGCGTCGCGCCCTGCCTGCCCTTTAAATTTTTATGAGCGCCCTAACTGCCCTTTAAAGTACAAAAATACCTTGCCCAAAAAACGCACCCTTTATGCCTGAAAATCACGCCTTTCTTGCTCCCAAATTTAACCACCACGATCCTAAATAGCGCATTTTTTCTCCTTTTTAAATATTCTTAGTGCTTTATTAATACAAATTTTCTTTCTAGAAGCTTTTCCACTTTTCTGTGTGTTCTACTTATTGCAAAAGCGAGTTGACACTTAGCAGGTGTATAAACTATTTATCAGCGTAAACATAGTTGCCGCGGAACTTATTTAAATGACCCTGCAGGCTATAAGGGTGGGATGGGGAACAGACAAATAAGTGCCTCCCCGGTGTTAGCAAAAAGAGAAGGGGAAAATATTGCTCTTTTCTTATATTCCAATAATCCTTTTGCTTCATAAATCATGTTTTTTTTTTTTTTTTAATCTTTAAAATCACGTTAACAAAAATAACAAATCTAATTACTTTTATGATCTAGCTGAAGAACCACAAAAATCATCGTTAAGTTCAATCTCATAAATAAGTTAAAAAAAAAAAAAAAAAAAAAAAACATTGACTCAGGAAAGAGAAGTGTTTGTTTACATTAGATGAAAAACCACAATCAATTAAAATCAAAAGCTGAAAGAAGGGGGAATGAAAAGGAGTGCAGTGCTTTGATTTTTATTTACACGATAACCAGAGACAAGGATATTCTATTTATTTGTGACAATAACAAAAGTTCATTTATTTTAGTGATACAAATAAAAATAAAATAAAAACTTCCTGACGTAAAATAATTATTTGAACATAAATTTTGATAATTAACGGCAAAATGATTACATACTTCTGCTATCGGCTAAAAAAAATATTGTGAATTTAGAAAGTCAGCTTTTTATAAAAGCGCGGATTTTATTTACATCGGAATAATAAAGTATTTCATAAATAGTTGCAATTAAACGTAAATTTTCGAAAGTTAGCGGTGAAATCGAAATGATCCTGTATTTCCGAAATCGGCTGCAAAATTACTGCATATTTTGAGATTAAACTATAAAAACAACTCAAATTTTATCGATTAATGACGGAATAGATAATTATTTTTTGAAATTCAACTTTGAAAACAATGTGATTTTAATCTTAGCAGCAAAATAATAGAGTATCTCGATTCTTACAGTTTCCTTTTTACTTTCTTCTATATTTAATAGAAGAAAGTACTGATTCGTAAAAATTTTCGACTTCCGGTTTTCGACGGATTTACACGTTTTGAGAGGTCTAGAACATGATTTGACCATTTTTAGACAATGTCTGTCTGTGTGTATGCGTGATAAAATTTTTGTGGCAACTGTATCTCTGGAACTACAGCTCAGAATTGTATATAAATTTATATGTCGATACACCTTGACCTAAATTAGTGCCTATCAACTTTTGGTGAAAATCGCTTAACAGGTGGCGCTGCTATGCAGCGATTTCTGCAATTTAAAGGAGGCTATATCTCAGGTTCTATTGCATATAATCGAATAAAACTTGATTATATAAGAAGGTCTTTATGAGACATTATGCTGATTGAATGTAAATGCTTATCAGCCAACAGGTGGCGCTGCTATACATCAATTTCTGCAATTTATGGGAAGACTATATTTCCGGAACTACTGCACAAAATTGCATATAAATTTAAATGTAGATGCACCTTGACATAAATTAGTATCTACCAACTTTTAGTGTCAACCACTCAACAGGTAGCGCTGCTGCACAGTGTTTTCTGCAATTTAAGGAAAGGCTATATCTCAGGTTCTATTGTGTATAATCAAACAAAACTTGATATGTGCAAAGGCCATTATGAGACATTATGCTGATTCAAATTGGATGCTTATAAACCAATAGATGGCGCTGCTATACTGGAAATTTCCAGTATAGCAGTATATTTTAATGGGAAGGCTATATCTCAGTTTGTATGGCATATAACTGTACAAAATGTGATACGTAAGATACCCATTATAAAAGCATATTTTTAAGATGTTATTTATAGACAATAAAACTTTCTTTGGATATTTAGTGTTACCTTTCTCTAAGATGAAAATCATTTGCATTCATCATGTTAGATAATTTTAATAAATAATAGTTTTAATAAATTATTTGCCCTTAGTGAATTTGTATAGGAAAATATAGAAGAAAGTCTTGTGGTGACCACAACATACTATTAT
>CAWVNO010002508.1:0-29675 GCA_963930645.1 Salticus scenicus | reverse complement strand
CGGCTTTTGAAAAAAATTCTGTGAAAATCGCAAAAATTTTGGGTATCGAAATCTGGCAAAAGTCTGCATAAAAGGGCTCTCCTGGCCAAATGGTTTAACTTTGGCAGGTCCCTGCTGGTCTGTTATGAAACTAGAATATCTTTTGCACATTCTGGAAGTGATTGCGATCGCAAAGCTCTATTAGCTGCTGTGGAATCGACTTTTAAAAATGAGAGGGCGTAAAATTCGACAAAAAAATTTGGCGACGAAATCGAGCACATGCCTTCAAAAAAGGGCTCTCCTGGCCAAATGGTTTAACTTTGGCAGGTTCCTCGTGCTTTATCATGAAAGTAGACTTCGTGGGGCAGATTCTGGAAGTGATTGCGATCGCAAAGCTCTATTAGTTGCTTTGGAATCGGCTTTTGAAAAAAATTCTGTGAAAATCGCAAAAATTTTGGGTATCGAAATCTGGCAAAAGTCTGCATAAAAGGGCTCTCCTGGCCAAATGGTTTAACTTTGGCAGGTCCCTGCTGGTCTGTTATGAAACTAGAATATCTTTTGCACATTCTGGAAGTGATTGCGATCGCAAAGCTCTATTAGCTGCTGTGGAATCGACTTTTAAAAATGAGAGGGCGTAAAATTCGACAAAAAAATTTGGCGACGAAATCGAGCACATGCCTTCAAAAAAGGGCTCTCCTGGCCAAATGGTTTAACTTTGGCAGGTTCCTCGTGCTTTATCATGAAAGTAGACTTCGTGGGGCAGATTCTGGAAGTGATTGCGATCGCAAAGCTCTATTAGTTGCTTTGGAATCGGCTTTTGAAAAAAATTCTGTGAAAATCGCAAAAATTTTGGGTATCGAAATCTGGCAAAAGTCTGCATAAAAGGGCTCTCCTGGCCAAATGGTTTAACTTTGGCAGGTCCCTGCTGGTCTGTTATGAAACTAGAATATCTTTTGCACATTCTGGAAGTGATTGCGATCGCAAAGCTCTATTAGCTGCTGTGGAATCGACTTTTAAAAATGAGAGGGCGTAAAATTCGACAAAAAAATTTGGCGACGAAATCGAGCACATGCCTTCAAAAAAGGGCTCTCCTGGCCAAATGGTTTAACTTTGGCAGGTTCCTCGTGCTTTATCATGAAAGTAGACTTCGTGGGGCAGATTCTGGAAGTGATTGCGATCGCAAAGCTCTATTAGTTGCTTTGGAATCGGCTTTTGAAAAAAATTCTGTGAAAATCGCAAAAATTTTGGGTATCGAAATCTGGCAAAAGTCTGCATAAAAGGGCTCTCCTGGCCAAATGGTTTAACTTTGGCAGGTCCCTGCTGGTCTGTTATGAAACTAGAATATCTTTTGCACATTCTGGAAGTGATTGCGATCGCAAAGCTCTATTAGCTGCTGTGGAATCGACTTTTAAAAATGAGAGGGCGTAAAATTCGACAAAAAAATTTGGCGACGAAATCGAGCACATGCCTTCAAAAAAGGGCTCTCCTGGCCAAATGGTTTAACTTTGGCAGGTTCCTCGTGCTTTATCATGAAAGTAGACTTCGTGGGGCAGATTCTGGAAGTGATTGCGATCGCAAAGCTCTATTAGTTGCTTTGGAATCGGCTTTTGAAAAAAATTCTGTGAAAATCGCAAAAATTTTGGGTATCGAAATCTGGCAAAAGTCTGCATAAAAGGGCTCTCCTGGCCAAATGGTTTAACTTTGGCAGGTCCCTGCTGGTCTGTTATGAAACTAGAATATCTTTTGCACATTCTGGAAGTGATTGCGATCGCAAAGCTCTATTAGCTGCTGTGGAATCGACTTTTAAAAATGAGAGGGCGTAAAATTCGACAAAAAAATTTGGCGACGAAATCGAGCACATGCCTTCAAAAAAGGGCTCTCCTGGCCAAATGGTTTAACTTTGGCAGGTTCCTCGTGCTTTATCATGAAAGTAGACTTCGTGGGGCAGATTCTGGAAGTGATTGCGATCGCAAAGCTCTATTAGTTGCTTTGGAATCGGCTTTTGAAAAAAATTCTGTGAAAATCGCAAAAATTTTGGGTATCGAAATCTGGCAAAAGTCTGCATAAAAGGGCTCTCCTGGCCAAATGGTTTAACTTTGGCAGGTCCCTGCTGGTCTGTTATGAAACTAGAATATCTTTTGCACATTCTGGAAGTGATTGCGATCGCAAAGCTCTATTAGCTGCTGTGGAATCGACTTTTAAAAATGAGAGGGCGTAAAATTCGACAAAAAAATTTGGCGACGAAATCGAGCACATGCCTTCAAAAAAGGGCTCTCCTGGCCAAATGGTTTAACTTTGGCAGGTTCCTCGTGCTTTATCATGAAAGTAGACTTCGTGGGGCAGATTCTGGAAGTGATTGCGATCGCAAAGCTCTATTAGTTGCTTTGGAATCGGCTTTTGAAAAAAATTCTGTGAAAATCGCAAAAATTTTGGGTATCGAAATCTGGCAAAAGTCTGCATAAAAGGGCTCTCCTGGCCAAATGGTTTAACTTTGGCAGGTCCCTGCTGGTCTGTTATGAAACTAGAATATCTTTTGCACATTCTGGAAGTGATTGCGATCGCAAAGCTCTATTAGCTGCTGTGGAATCGACTTTTAAAAATGAGAGGGCGTAAAATTCGACAAAAAAATTTGGCGACGAAATCGAGCACATGCCTTCAAAAAAGGGCTCTCCTGGCCAAATGGTTTAACTTTGGCAGGTTCCTCGTGCTTTATCATGAAAGTAGACTTCGTGGGGCAGATTCTGGAAGTGATTGCGATCGCAAAGCTCTATTAGTTGCTTTGGAATCGGCTTTTGAAAAAAATTCTGTGAAAATCGCAAAAATTTTGGGTATCGAAATCTGGCAAAAGTCTGCATAAAAGGGCTCTCCTGGCCAAATGGTTTAACTTTGGCAGGTCCCTGCTGGTCTGTTATGAAACTAGAATATCTTTTGCACATTCTGGAAGTGATTGCGATCGCAAAGCTCTATTAGCTGCTGTGGAATCGACTTTTAAAAATGAGAGGGCGTAAAATTCGACAAAAAAATTTGGCGACGAAATCGAGCACATGCCTTCAAAAAAGGGCTCTCCTGGCCAAATGGTTTAACTTTGGCAGGTTCCTCGTGCTTTATCATGAAAGTAGACTTCGTGGGGCAGATTCTGGAAGTGATTGCGATCGCAAAGCTCTATTAGTTGCTTTGGAATCGGCTTTTGAAAAAAATTCTGTGAAAATCGCAAAAATTTTGGGTATCGAAATCTGGCAAAAGTCTGCATAAAAGGGCTCTCCTGGCCAAATGGTTTAACTTTGGCAGGTCCCTGCTGGTCTGTTATGAAACTAGAATATCTTTTGCACATTCTGGAAGTGATTGCGATCGCAAAGCTCTATTAGCTGCTGTGGAATCGACTTTTAAAAATGAGAGGGCGTAAAATTCGACAAAAAAATTTGGCGACGAAATCGAGCACATGCCTTCAAAAAAGGGCTCTCCTGGCCAAATGGTTTAACTTTGGCAGGTTCCTCGTGCTTTATCATGAAAGTAGACTTCGTGGGGCAGATTCTGGAAGTGATTGCGATCGCAAAGCTCTATTAGTTGCTTTGGAATCGGCTTTTGAAAAAAATTCTGTGAAAATCGCAAAAATTTTGGGTATCGAAATCTGGCAAAAGTCTGCATAAAAGGGCTCTCCTGGCCAAATGGTTTAACTTTGGCAGGTCCCTGCTGGTCTGTTATGAAACTAGAATATCTTTTGCACATTCTGGAAGTGATTGCGATCGCAAAGCTCTATTAGCTGCTGTGGAATCGACTTTTAAAAATGAGAGGGCGTAAAATTCGACAAAAAAATTTGGCGACGAAATCGAGCACATGCCTTCAAAAAAGGGCTCTCCTGGCCAAATGGTTTAACTTTGGCAGGTTCCTCGTGCTTTATCATGAAAGTAGACTTCGTGGGGCAGATTCTGGAAGTGATTGCGATCGCAAAGCTCTATTAGTTGCTTTGGAATCGGCTTTTGAAAAAAATTCTGTGAAAATCGCAAAAATTTTGGGTATCGAAATCTGGCAAAAGTCTGCATAAAAGGGCTCTCCTGGCCAAATGGTTTAACTTTGGCAGGTCCCTGCTGGTCTGTTATGAAACTAGAATATCTTTTGCACATTCTGGAAGTGATTGCGATCGCAAAGCTCTATTAGCTGCTGTGGAATCGACTTTTAAAAATGAGAGGGCGTAAAATTCGACAAAAAAATTTGGCGACGAAATCGAGCACATGCCTTCAAAAAAGGGCTCTCCTGGCCAAATGGTTTAACTTTGGCAGGTTCCTCGTGCTTTATCATGAAAGTAGACTTCGTGGGGCAGATTCTGGAAGTGATTGCGATCGCAAAGCTCTATTAGTTGCTTTGGAATCGGCTTTTGAAAAAAATTCTGTGAAAATCGCAAAAATTTTGGGTATCGAAATCTGGCAAAAGTCTGCATAAAAGGGCTCTCCTGGCCAAATGGTTTAACTTTGGCAGGTCCCTGCTGGTCTGTTATGAAACTAGAATATCTTTTGCACATTCTGGAAGTGATTGCGATCGCAAAGCTCTATTAGCTGCTGTGGAATCGACTTTTAAAAATGAGAGGGCGTAAAATTCGACAAAAAAATTTGGCGACGAAATCGAGCACATGCCTTCAAAAAAGGGCTCTCCTGGCCAAATGGTTTAACTTTGGCAGGTTCCTCGTGCTTTATCATGAAAGTAGACTTCGTGGGGCAGATTCTGGAAGTGATTGCGATCGCAAAGCTCTATTAGTTGCTTTGGAATCGGCTTTTGAAAAAAATTCTGTGAAAATCGCAAAAATTTTGGGTATCGAAATCTGGCAAAAGTCTGCATAAAAGGGCTCTCCTGGCCAAATGGTTTAACTTTGGCAGGTCCCTGCTGGTCTGTTATGAAACTAGAATATCTTTTGCACATTCTGGAAGTGATTGCGATCGCAAAGCTCTATTAGCTGCTGTGGAATCGACTTTTAAAAATGAGAGGGCGTAAAATTCGACAAAAAAATTTGGCGACGAAATCGAGCACATGCCTTCAAAAAAGGGCTCTCCTGGCCAAATGGTTTAACTTTGGCAGGTTCCTCGTGCTTTATCATGAAAGTAGACTTCGTGGGGCAGATTCTGGAAGTGATTGCGATCGCAAAGCTCTATTAGTTGCTTTGGAATCGGCTTTTGAAAAAAATTCTGTGAAAATCGCAAAAATTTTGGGTATCGAAATCTGGCAAAAGTCTGCATAAAAGGGCTCTCCTGGCCAAATGGTTTAACTTTGGCAGGTCCCTGCTGGTCTGTTATGAAACTAGAATATCTTTTGCACATTCTGGAAGTGATTGCGATCGCAAAGCTCTATTAGCTGCTGTGGAATCGACTTTTAAAAATGAGAGGGCGTAAAATTCGACAAAAAAATTTGGCGACGAAATCGAGCACATGCCTTCAAAAAAGGGCTCTCCTGGCCAAATGGTTTAACTTTGGCAGGTTCCTCGTGCTTTATCATGAAAGTAGACTTCGTGGGGCAGATTCTGGAAGTGATTGCGATCGCAAAGCTCTATTAGTTGCTTTGGAATCGGCTTTTGAAAAAAATTCTGTGAAAATCGCAAAAATTTTGGGTATCGAAATCTGGCAAAAGTCTGCATAAAAGGGCTCTCCTGGCCAAATGGTTTAACTTTGGCAGGTCCCTGCTGGTCTGTTATGAAACTAGAATATCTTTTGCACATTCTGGAAGTGATTGCGATCGCAAAGCTCTATTAGCTGCTGTGGAATCGACTTTTAAAAATGAGAGGGCGTAAAATTCGACAAAAAAATTTGGCGACGAAATCGAGCACATGCCTTCAAAAAAGGGCTCTCCTGGCCAAATGGTTTAACTTTGGCAGGTTCCTCGTGCTTTATCATGAAAGTAGACTTCGTGGGGCAGATTCTGGAAGTGATTGCGATCGCAAAGCTCTATTAGTTGCTTTGGAATCGGCTTTTGAAAAAAATTCTGTGAAAATCGCAAAAATTTTGGGTATCGAAATCTGGCAAAAGTCTGCATAAAAGGGCTCTCCTGGCCAAATGGTTTAACTTTGGCAGGTCCCTGCTGGTCTGTTATGAAACTAGAATATCTTTTGCACATTCTGGAAGTGATTGCGATCGCAAAGCTCTATTAGCTGCTGTGGAATCGACTTTTAAAAATGAGAGGGCGTAAAATTCGACAAAAAAATTTGGCGACGAAATCGAGCACATGCCTTCAAAAAAGGGCTCTCCTGGCCAAATGGTTTAACTTTGGCAGGTTCCTCGTGCTTTATCATGAAAGTAGACTTCGTGGGGCAGATTCTGGAAGTGATTGCGATCGCAAAGCTCTATTAGTTGCTTTGGAATCGGCTTTTGAAAAAAATTCTGTGAAAATCGCAAAAATTTTGGGTATCGAAATCTGGCAAAAGTCTGCATAAAAGGGCTCTCCTGGCCAAATGGTTTAACTTTGGCAGGTCCCTGCTGGTCTGTTATGAAACTAGAATATCTTTTGCACATTCTGGAAGTGATTGCGATCGCAAAGCTCTATTAGCTGCTGTGGAATCGACTTTTAAAAATGAGAGGGCGTAAAATTCGACAAAAAAATTTGGCGACGAAATCGAGCACATGCCTTCAAAAAAGGGCTCTCCTGGCCAAATGGTTTAACTTTGGCAGGTTCCTCGTGCTTTATCATGAAAGTAGACTTCGTGGGGCAGATTCTGGAAGTGATTGCGATCGCAAAGCTCTATTAGTTGCTTTGGAATCGGCTTTTGAAAAAAATTCTGTGAAAATCGCAAAAATTTTGGGTATCGAAATCTGGCAAAAGTCTGCATAAAAGGGCTCTCCTGGCCAAATGGTTTAACTTTGGCAGGTCCCTGCTGGTCTGTTATGAAACTAGAATATCTTTTGCACATTCTGGAAGTGATTGCGATCGCAAAGCTCTATTAGCTGCTGTGGAATCGACTTTTAAAAATGAGAGGGCGTAAAATTCGACAAAAAAATTTGGCGACGAAATCGAGCACATGCCTTCAAAAAAGGGCTCTCCTGGCCAAATGGTTTAACTTTGGCAGGTTCCTCGTGCTTTATCATGAAAGTAGACTTCGTGGGGCAGATTCTGGAAGTGATTGCGATCGCAAAGCTCTATTAGTTGCTTTGGAATCGGCTTTTGAAAAAAATTCTGTGAAAATCGCAAAAATTTTGGGTATCGAAATCTGGCAAAAGTCTGCATAAAAGGGCTCTCCTGGCCAAATGGTTTAACTTTGGCAGGTCCCTGCTGGTCTGTTATGAAACTAGAATATCTTTTGCACATTCTGGAAGTGATTGCGATCGCAAAGCTCTATTAGCTGCTGTGGAATCGACTTTTAAAAATGAGAGGGCGTAAAATTCGACAAAAAAATTTGGCGACGAAATCGAGCACATGCCTTCAAAAAAGGGCTCTCCTGGCCAAATGGTTTAACTTTGGCAGGTTCCTCGTGCTTTATCATGAAAGTAGACTTCGTGGGGCAGATTCTGGAAGTGATTGCGATCGCAAAGCTCTATTAGTTGCTTTGGAATCGGCTTTTGAAAAAAATTCTGTGAAAATCGCAAAAATTTTGGGTATCGAAATCTGGCAAAAGTCTGCATAAAAGGGCTCTCCTGGCCAAATGGTTTAACTTTGGCAGGTCCCTGCTGGTCTGTTATGAAACTAGAATATCTTTTGCACATTCTGGAAGTGATTGCGATCGCAAAGCTCTATTAGCTGCTGTGGAATCGACTTTTAAAAATGAGAGGGCGTAAAATTCGACAAAAAAATTTGGCGACGAAATCGAGCACATGCCTTCAAAAAAGGGCTCTCCTGGCCAAATGGTTTAACTTTGGCAGGTTCCTCGTGCTTTATCATGAAAGTAGACTTCGTGGGGCAGATTCTGGAAGTGATTGCGATCGCAAAGCTCTATTAGTTGCTTTGGAATCGGCTTTTGAAAAAAATTCTGTGAAAATCGCAAAAATTTTGGGTATCGAAATCTGGCAAAAGTCTGCATAAAAGGGCTCTCCTGGCCAAATGGTTTAACTTTGGCAGGTCCCTGCTGGTCTGTTATGAAACTAGAATATCTTTTGCACATTCTGGAAGTGATTGCGATCGCAAAGCTCTATTAGCTGCTGTGGAATCGACTTTTAAAAATGAGAGGGCGTAAAATTCGACAAAAAAATTTGGCGACGAAATCGAGCACATGCCTTCAAAAAAGGGCTCTCCTGGCCAAATGGTTTAACTTTGGCAGGTTCCTCGTGCTTTATCATGAAAGTAGACTTCGTGGGGCAGATTCTGGAAGTGATTGCGATCGCAAAGCTCTATTAGTTGCTTTGGAATCGGCTTTTGAAAAAAATTCTGTGAAAATCGCAAAAATTTTGGGTATCGAAATCTGGCAAAAGTCTGCATAAAAGGGCTCTCCTGGCCAAATGGTTTAACTTTGGCAGGTCCCTGCTGGTCTGTTATGAAACTAGAATATCTTTTGCACATTCTGGAAGTGATTGCGATCGCAAAGCTCTATTAGCTGCTGTGGAATCGACTTTTAAAAATGAGAGGGCGTAAAATTCGACAAAAAAATTTGGCGACGAAATCGAGCACATGCCTTCAAAAAAGGGCTCTCCTGGCCAAATGGTTTAACTTTGGCAGGTTCCTCGTGCTTTATCATGAAAGTAGACTTCGTGGGGCAGATTCTGGAAGTGATTGCGATCGCAAAGCTCTATTAGTTGCTTTGGAATCGGCTTTTGAAAAAAATTCTGTGAAAATCGCAAAAATTTTGGGTATCGAAATCTGGCAAAAGTCTGCATAAAAGGGCTCTCCTGGCCAAATGGTTTAACTTTGGCAGGTCCCTGCTGGTCTGTTATGAAACTAGAATATCTTTTGCACATTCTGGAAGTGATTGCGATCGCAAAGCTCTATTAGCTGCTGTGGAATCGACTTTTAAAAATGAGAGGGCGTAAAATTCGACAAAAAAATTTGGCGACGAAATCGAGCACATGCCTTCAAAAAAGGGCTCTCCTGGCCAAATGGTTTAACTTTGGCAGGTTCCTCGTGCTTTATCATGAAAGTAGACTTCGTGGGGCAGATTCTGGAAGTGATTGCGATCGCAAAGCTCTATTAGTTGCTTTGGAATCGGCTTTTGAAAAAAATTCTGTGAAAATCGCAAAAATTTTGGGTATCGAAATCTGGCAAAAGTCTGCATAAAAGGGCTCTCCTGGCCAAATGGTTTAACTTTGGCAGGTCCCTGCTGGTCTGTTATGAAACTAGAATATCTTTTGCACATTCTGGAAGTGATTGCGATCGCAAAGCTCTATTAGCTGCTGTGGAATCGACTTTTAAAAATGAGAGGGCGTAAAATTCGACAAAAAAATTTGGCGACGAAATCGAGCACATGCCTTCAAAAAAGGGCTCTCCTGGCCAAATGGTTTAACTTTGGCAGGTTCCTCGTGCTTTATCATGAAAGTAGACTTCGTGGGGCAGATTCTGGAAGTGATTGCGATCGCAAAGCTCTATTAGTTGCTTTGGAATCGGCTTTTGAAAAAAATTCTGTGAAAATCGCAAAAATTTTGGGTATCGAAATCTGGCAAAAGTCTGCATAAAAGGGCTCTCCTGGCCAAATGGTTTAACTTTGGCAGGTCCCTGCTGGTCTGTTATGAAACTAGAATATCTTTTGCACATTCTGGAAGTGATTGCGATCGCAAAGCTCTATTAGCTGCTGTGGAATCGACTTTTAAAAATGAGAGGGCGTAAAATTCGACAAAAAAATTTGGCGACGAAATCGAGCACATGCCTTCAAAAAAGGGCTCTCCTGGCCAAATGGTTTAACTTTGGCAGGTTCCTCGTGCTTTATCATGAAAGTAGACTTCGTGGGGCAGATTCTGGAAGTGATTGCGATCGCAAAGCTCTATTAGTTGCTTTGGAATCGGCTTTTGAAAAAAATTCTGTGAAAATCGCAAAAATTTTGGGTATCGAAATCTGGCAAAAGTCTGCATAAAAGGGCTCTCCTGGCCAAATGGTTTAACTTTGGCAGGTCCCTGCTGGTCTGTTATGAAACTAGAATATCTTTTGCACATTCTGGAAGTGATTGCGATCGCAAAGCTCTATTAGCTGCTGTGGAATCGACTTTTAAAAATGAGAGGGCGTAAAATTCGACAAAAAAATTTGGCGACGAAATCGAGCACATGCCTTCAAAAAAGGGCTCTCCTGGCCAAATGGTTTAACTTTGGCAGGTTCCTCGTGCTTTATCATGAAAGTAGACTTCGTGGGGCAGATTCTGGAAGTGATTGCGATCGCAAAGCTCTATTAGTTGCTTTGGAATCGGCTTTTGAAAAAAATTCTGTGAAAATCGCAAAAATTTTGGGTATCGAAATCTGGCAAAAGTCTGCATAAAAGGGCTCTCCTGGCCAAATGGTTTAACTTTGGCAGGTCCCTGCTGGTCTGTTATGAAACTAGAATATCTTTTGCACATTCTGGAAGTGATTGCGATCGCAAAGCTCTATTAGCTGCTGTGGAATCGACTTTTAAAAATGAGAGGGCGTAAAATTCGACAAAAAAATTTGGCGACGAAATCGAGCACATGCCTTCAAAAAAGGGCTCTCCTGGCCAAATGGTTTAACTTTGGCAGGTTCCTCGTGCTTTATCATGAAAGTAGACTTCGTGGGGCAGATTCTGGAAGTGATTGCGATCGCAAAGCTCTATTAGTTGCTTTGGAATCGGCTTTTGAAAAAAATTCTGTGAAAATCGCAAAAATTTTGGGTATCGAAATCTGGCAAAAGTCTGCATAAAAGGGCTCTCCTGGCCAAATGGTTTAACTTTGGCAGGTCCCTGCTGGTCTGTTATGAAACTAGAATATCTTTTGCACATTCTGGAAGTGATTGCGATCGCAAAGCTCTATTAGCTGCTGTGGAATCGACTTTTAAAAATGAGAGGGCGTAAAATTCGACAAAAAAATTTGGCGACGAAATCGAGCACATGCCTTCAAAAAAGGGCTCTCCTGGCCAAATGGTTTAACTTTGGCAGGTTCCTCGTGCTTTATCATGAAAGTAGACTTCGTGGGGCAGATTCTGGAAGTGATTGCGATCGCAAAGCTCTATTAGTTGCTTTGGAATCGGCTTTTGAAAAAAATTCTGTGAAAATCGCAAAAATTTTGGGTATCGAAATCTGGCAAAAGTCTGCATAAAAGGGCTCTCCTGGCCAAATGGTTTAACTTTGGCAGGTCCCTGCTGGTCTGTTATGAAACTAGAATATCTTTTGCACATTCTGGAAGTGATTGCGATCGCAAAGCTCTATTAGCTGCTGTGGAATCGACTTTTAAAAATGAGAGGGCGTAAAATTCGACAAAAAAATTTGGCGACGAAATCGAGCACATGCCTTCAAAAAAGGGCTCTCCTGGCCAAATGGTTTAACTTTGGCAGGTTCCTCGTGCTTTATCATGAAAGTAGACTTCGTGGGGCAGATTCTGGAAGTGATTGCGATCGCAAAGCTCTATTAGTTGCTTTGGAATCGGCTTTTGAAAAAAATTCTGTGAGAAATCGCAAAAATTTTGGGTATCGAAATCTGGCAAAAGTCTGCATAAAAGGGCTCTCCTGGCCAAATGGTTTAACTTTGGCAGGTCCCTGCTGGTCTGTTATGAAACTAGAATATCTTTTGCACATTCTGGAAGTGATTGCGATCGCAAAGCTCTATTAGCTGCTGTGGAATCGACTTTTAAAAATGAGAGGGCGTAAAATTCGACAAAAAAATTTGGCGACGAAATCGAGCACATGCCTTCAAAAAAGGGCTCTCCTGGCCAAATGGTTTAACTTTGGCAGGTTCCTCGTGCTTTATCATGAAAGTAGACTTCGTGGGGCAGATTCTGGAAGTGATTGCGATCGCAAAGCTCTATTAGTTGCTTTGGAATCGGCTTTTGAAAAAAATTCTGTGAAAATCGCAAAAATTTTGGGTATCGAAATCTGGCAAAAGTCTGCATAAAAGGGCTCTCCTGGCCAAATGGTTTAACTTTGGCAGGTCCCTGCTGGTCTGTTATGAAACTAGAATATCTTTTGCACATTCTGGAAGTGATTGCGATCGCAAAGCTCTATTAGCTGCTGTGGAATCGACTTTTAAAAATGAGAGGGCGTAAAATTCGACAAAAAAATTTGGCGACGAAATCGAGCACATGCCTTCAAAAAAGGGCTCTCCTGGCCAAATGGTTTAACTTTGGCAGGTTCCTCGTGCTTTATCATGAAAGTAGACTTCGTGGGGCAGATTCTGGAAGTGATTGCGATCGCAAAGCTCTATTAGTTGCTTTGGAATCGGCTTTTGAAAAAAATTCTGTGAAAATCGCAAAAATTTTGGGTATCGAAATCTGGCAAAAGTCTGCATAAAAGGGCTCTCCTGGCCAAATGGTTTAACTTTGGCAGGTCCCTGCTGGTCTGTTATGAAACTAGAATATCTTTTGCACATTCTGGAAGTGATTGCGATCGCAAAGCTCTATTAGCTGCTGTGGAATCGACTTTTAAAAATGAGAGGGCGTAAAATTCGACAAAAAAATTTGGCGACGAAATCGAGCACATGCCTTCAAAAAAGGGCTCTCCTGGCCAAATGGTTTAACTTTGGCAGGTTCCTCGTGCTTTATCATGAAAGTAGACTTCGTGGGGCAGATTCTGGAAGTGATTGCGATCGCAAAGCTCTATTAGTTGCTTTGGAATCGGCTTTTGAAAAAAATTCTGTGAAAATCGCAAAAATTTTGGGTATCGAAATCTGGCAAAAGTCTGCATAAAAGGGCTCTCCTGGCCAAATGGTTTAACTTTGGCAGGTCCCTGCTGGTCTGTTATGAAACTAGAATATCTTTTGCACATTCTGGAAGTGATTGCGATCGCAAAGCTCTATTAGCTGCTGTGGAATCGACTTTTAAAAATGAGAGGGCGTAAAATTCGACAAAAAAATTTGGCGACGAAATCGAGCACATGCCTTCAAAAAAGGGCTCTCCTGGCCAAATGGTTTAACTTTGGCAGGTTCCTCGTGCTTTATCATGAAAGTAGACTTCGTGGGGCAGATTCTGGAAGTGATTGCGATCGCAAAGCTCTATTAGTTGCTTTGGAATCGGCTTTTGAAAAAAATTCTGTGAAAATCGCAAAAATTTTGGGTATCGAAATCTGGCAAAAGTCTGCATAAAAGGGCTCTCCTGGCCAAATGGTTTAACTTTGGCAGGTCCCTGCTGGTCTGTTATGAAACTAGAATATCTTTTGCACATTCTGGAAGTGATTGCGATCGCAAAGCTCTATTAGCTGCTGTGGAATCGACTTTTAAAAATGAGAGGGCGTAAAATTCGACAAAAAAATTTGGCGACGAAATCGAGCACATGCCTTCAAAAAAGGGCTCTCCTGGCCAAATGGTTTAACTTTGGCAGGTTCCTCGTGCTTTATCATGAAAGTAGACTTCGTGGGGCAGATTCTGGAAGTGATTGCGATCGCAAAGCTCTATTAGTTGCTTTGGAATCGGCTTTTGAAAAAAATTCTGTGAAAATCGCAAAAATTTTGGGTATCGAAATCTGGCAAAAGTCTGCATAAAAGGGCTCTCCTGGCCAAATGGTTTAACTTTGGCAGGTCCCTGCTGGTCTGTTATGAAACTAGAATATCTTTTGCACATTCTGGAAGTGATTGCGATCGCAAAGCTCTATTAGCTGCTGTGGAATCGACTTTTAAAAATGAGAGGGCGTAAAATTCGACAAAAAAATTTGGCGACGAAATCGAGCACATGCCTTCAAAAAAGGGCTCTCCTGGCCAAATGGTTTAACTTTGGCAGGTTCCTCGTGCTTTATCATGAAAGTAGACTTCGTGGGGCAGATTCTGGAAGTGATTGCGATCGCAAAGCTCTATTAGTTGCTTTGGAATCGGCTTTTGAAAAAAATTCTGTGAAAATCGCAAAAATTTTGGGTATCGAAATCTGGCAAAAGTCTGCATAAAAGGGCTCTCCTGGCCAAATGGTTTAACTTTGGCAGGTCCCTGCTGGTCTGTTATGAAACTAGAATATCTTTTGCACATTCTGGAAGTGATTGCGATCGCAAAGCTCTATTAGCTGCTGTGGAATCGACTTTTAAAAATGAGAGGGCGTAAAATTCGACAAAAAAATTTGGCGACGAAATCGAGCACATGCCTTCAAAAAAGGGCTCTCCTGGCCAAATGGTTTAACTTTGGCAGGTTCCTCGTGCTTTATCATGAAAGTAGACTTCGTGGGGCAGATTCTGGAAGTGATTGCGATCGCAAAGCTCTATTAGTTGCTTTGGAATCGGCTTTTGAAAAAAATTCTGTGAAAATCGCAAAAATTTTGGGTATCGAAATCTGGCAAAAGTCTGCATAAAAGGGCTCTCCTGGCCAAATGGTTTAACTTTGGCAGGTCCCTGCTGGTCTGTTATGAAACTAGAATATCTTTTGCACATTCTGGAAGTGATTGCGATCGCAAAGCTCTATTAGCTGCTGTGGAATCGACTTTTAAAAATGAGAGGGCGTAAAATTCGACAAAAAAATTTGGCGACGAAATCGAGCACATGCCTTCAAAAAAGGGCTCTCCTGGCCAAATGGTTTAACTTTGGCAGGTTCCTCGTGCTTTATCATGAAAGTAGACTTCGTGGGGCAGATTCTGGAAGTGATTGCGATCGCAAAGCTCTATTAGTTGCTTTGGAATCGGCTTTTGAAAAAAATTCTGTGAAAATCGCAAAAATTTTGGGTATCGAAATCTGGCAAAAGTCTGCATAAAAGGGCTCTCCTGGCCAAATGGTTTAACTTTGGCAGGTCCCTGCTGGTCTGTTATGAAACTAGAATATCTTTTGCACATTCTGGAAGTGATTGCGATCGCAAAGCTCTATTAGCTGCTGTGGAATCGACTTTTAAAAATGAGAGGGCGTAAAATTCGACAAAAAAATTTGGCGACGAAATCGAGCACATGCCTTCAAAAAAGGGCTCTCCTGGCCAAATGGTTTAACTTTGGCAGGTTCCTCGTGCTTTATCATGAAAGTAGACTTCGTGGGGCAGATTCTGGAAGTGATTGCGATCGCAAAGCTCTATTAGTTGCTTTGGAATCGGCTTTTGAAAAAAATTCTGTGAAAATCGCAAAAATTTTGGGTATCGAAATCTGGCAAAAGTCTGCATAAAAGGGCTCTCCTGGCCAAATGGTTTAACTTTGGCAGGTCCCTGCTGGTCTGTTATGAAACTAGAATATCTTTTGCACATTCTGGAAGTGATTGCGATCGCAAAGCTCTATTAGCTGCTGTGGAATCGACTTTTAAAAATGAGAGGGCGTAAAATTCGACAAAAAAATTTGGCGACGAAATCGAGCACATGCCTTCAAAAAAGGGCTCTCCTGGCCAAATGGTTTAACTTTGGCAGGTTCCTCGTGCTTTATCATGAAAGTAGACTTCGTGGGGCAGATTCTGGAAGTGATTGCGATCGCAAAGCTCTATTAGTTGCTTTGGAATCGGCTTTTGAAAAAAATTCTGTGAAAATCGCAAAAATTTTGGGTATCGAAATCTGGCAAAAGTCTGCATAAAAGGGCTCTCCTGGCCAAATGGTTTAACTTTGGCAGGTCCCTGCTGGTCTGTTATGAAACTAGAATATCTTTTGCACATTCTGGAAGTGATTGCGATCGCAAAGCTCTATTAGCTGCTGTGGAATCGACTTTTAAAAATGAGAGGGCGTAAAATTCGACAAAAAAATTTGGCGACGAAATCGAGCACATGCCTTCAAAAAAGGGCTCTCCTGGCCAAATGGTTTAACTTTGGCAGGTTCCTCGTGCTTTATCATGAAAGTAGACTTCGTGGGGCAGATTCTGGAAGTGATTGCGATCGCAAAGCTCTATTAGTTGCTTTGGAATCGGCTTTTGAAAAAAATTCTGTGAAAATCGCAAAAATTTTGGGTATCGAAATCTGGCAAAAGTCTGCATAAAAGGGCTCTCCTGGCCAAATGGTTTAACTTTGGCAGGTCCCTGCTGGTCTGTTATGAAACTAGAATATCTTTTGCACATTCTGGAAGTGATTGCGATCGCAAAGCTCTATTAGCTGCTGTGGAATCGACTTTTAAAAATGAGAGGGCGTAAAATTCGACAAAAAAATTTGGCGACGAAATCGAGCACATGCCTTCAAAAAAGGGCTCTCCTGGCCAAATGGTTTAACTTTGGCAGGTTCCTCGTGCTTTATCATGAAAGTAGACTTCGTGGGGCAGATTCTGGAAGTGATTGCGATCGCAAAGCTCTATTAGTTGCTTTGGAATCGGCTTTTGAAAAAAATTCTGTGAAAATCGCAAAAATTTTGGGTATCGAAATCTGGCAAAAGTCTGCATAAAAGGGCTCTCCTGGCCAAATGGTTTAACTTTGGCAGGTCCCTGCTGGTCTGTTATGAAACTAGAATATCTTTTGCACATTCTGGAAGTGATTGCGATCGCAAAGCTCTATTAGCTGCTGTGGAATCGACTTTTAAAAATGAGAGGGCGTAAAATTCGACAAAAAAATTTGGCGACGAAATCGAGCACATGCCTTCAAAAAAGGGCTCTCCTGGCCAAATGGTTTAACTTTGGCAGGTTCCTCGTGCTTTATCATGAAAGTAGACTTCGTGGGGCAGATTCTGGAAGTGATTGCGATCGCAAAGCTCTATTAGTTGCTTTGGAATCGGCTTTTGAAAAAAATTCTGTGAAAATCGCAAAAATTTTGGGTATCGAAATCTGGCAAAAGTCTGCATAAAAGGGCTCTCCTGGCCAAATGGTTTAACTTTGGCAGGTCCCTGCTGGTCTGTTATGAAACTAGAATATCTTTTGCACATTCTGGAAGTGATTGCGATCGCAAAGCTCTATTAGCTGCTGTGGAATCGACTTTTAAAAATGAGAGGGCGTAAAATTCGACAAAAAAATTTGGCGACGAAATCGAGCACATGCCTTCAAAAAAGGGCTCTCCTGGCCAAATGGTTTAACTTTGGCAGGTTCCTCGTGCTTTATCATGAAAGTAGACTTCGTGGGGCAGATTCTGGAAGTGATTGCGATCGCAAAGCTCTATTAGTTGCTTTGGAATCGGCTTTTGAAAAAAATTCTGTGAAAATCGCAAAAATTTTGGGTATCGAAATCTGGCAAAAGTCTGCATAAAAGGGCTCTCCTGGCCAAATGGTTTAACTTTGGCAGGTCCCTGCTGGTCTGTTATGAAACTAGAATATCTTTTGCACATTCTGGAAGTGATTGCGATCGCAAAGCTCTATTAGCTGCTGTGGAATCGACTTTTAAAAATGAGAGGGCGTAAAATTCGACAAAAAAATTTGGCGACGAAATCGAGCACATGCCTTCAAAAAAGGGCTCTCCTGGCCAAATGGTTTAACTTTGGCAGGTTCCTCGTGCTTTATCATGAAAGTAGACTTCGTGGGGCAGATTCTGGAAGTGATTGCGATCGCAAAGCTCTATTAGTTGCTTTGGAATCGGCTTTTGAAAAAAATTCTGTGAAAATCGCAAAAATTTTGGGTATCGAAATCTGGCAAAAGTCTGCATAAAAGGGCTCTCCTGGCCAAATGGTTTAACTTTGGCAGGTCCCTGCTGGTCTGTTATGAAACTAGAATATCTTTTGCACATTCTGGAAGTGATTGCGATCGCAAAGCTCTATTAGCTGCTGTGGAATCGACTTTTAAAAATGAGAGGGCGTAAAATTCGACAAAAAAATTTGGCGACGAAATCGAGCACATGCCTTCAAAAAAGGGCTCTCCTGGCCAAATGGTTTAACTTTGGCAGGTTCCTCGTGCTTTATCATGAAAGTAGACTTCGTGGGGCAGATTCTGGAAGTGATTGCGATCGCAAAGCTCTATTAGTTGCTTTGGAATCGGCTTTTGAAAAAAATTCTGTGAAAATCGCAAAAATTTTGGGTATCGAAATCTGGCAAAAGTCTGCATAAAAGGGCTCTCCTGGCCAAATGGTTTAACTTTGGCAGGTCCCTGCTGGTCTGTTATGAAACTAGAATATCTTTTGCACATTCTGGAAGTGATTGCGATCGCAAAGCTCTATTAGCTGCTGTGGAATCGACTTTTAAAAATGAGAGGGCGTAAAATTCGACAAAAAAATTTGGCGACGAAATCGAGCACATGCCTTCAAAAAAGGGCTCTCCTGGCCAAATGGTTTAACTTTGGCAGGTTCCTCGTGCTTTATCATGAAAGTAGACTTCGTGGGGCAGATTCTGGAAGTGATTGCGATCGCAAAGCTCTATTAGTTGCTTTGGAATCGGCTTTTGAAAAAAATTCTGTGAAAATCGCAAAAATTTTGGGTATCGAAATCTGGCAAAAGTCTGCATAAAAGGGCTCTCCTGGCCAAATGGTTTAACTTTGGCAGGTCCCTGCTGGTCTGTTATGAAACTAGAATATCTTTTGCACATTCTGGAAGTGATTGCGATCGCAAAGCTCTATTAGCTGCTGTGGAATCGACTTTTAAAAATGAGAGGGCGTAAAATTCGACAAAAAAATTTGGCGACGAAATCGAGCACATGCCTTCAAAAAAGGGCTCTCCTGGCCAAATGGTTTAACTTTGGCAGGTTCCTCGTGCTTTATCATGAAAGTAGACTTCGTGGGGCAGATTCTGGAAGTGATTGCGATCGCAAAGCTCTATTAGTTGCTTTGGAATCGGCTTTTGAAAAAAATTCTGTGAAAATCGCAAAAATTTTGGGTATCGAAATCTGGCAAAAGTCTGCATAAAAGGGCTCTCCTGGCCAAATGGTTTAACTTTGGCAGGTCCCTGCTGGTCTGTTATGAAACTAGAATATCTTTTGCACATTCTGGAAGTGATTGCGATCGCAAAGCTCTATTAGCTGCTGTGGAATCGACTTTTAAAAATGAGAGGGCGTAAAATTCGACAAAAAAATTTGGCGACGAAATCGAGCACATGCCTTCAAAAAAGGGCTCTCCTGGCCAAATGGTTTAACTTTGGCAGGTTCCTCGTGCTTTATCATGAAAGTAGACTTCGTGGGGCAGATTCTGGAAGTGATTGCGATCGCAAAGCTCTATTAGTTGCTTTGGAATCGGCTTTTGAAAAAAATTCTGTGAAAATCGCAAAAATTTTGGGTATCGAAATCTGGCAAAAGTCTGCATAAAAGGGCTCTCCTGGCCAAATGGTTTAACTTTGGCAGGTCCCTGCTGGTCTGTTATGAAACTAGAATATCTTTTGCACATTCTGGAAGTGATTGCGATCGCAAAGCTCTATTAGCTGCTGTGGAATCGACTTTTAAAAATGAGAGGGCGTAAAATTCGACAAAAAAATTTGGCGACGAAATCGAGCACATGCCTTCAAAAAAGGGCTCTCCTGGCCAAATGGTTTAACTTTGGCAGGTTCCTCGTGCTTTATCATGAAAGTAGACTTCGTGGGGCAGATTCTGGAAGTGATTGCGATCGCAAAGCTCTATTAGTTGCTTTGGAATCGGCTTTTGAAAAAAATTCTGTGAAAATCGCAAAAATTTTGGGTATCGAAATCTGGCAAAAGTCTGCATAAAAGGGCTCTCCTGGCCAAATGGTTTAACTTTGGCAGGTCCCTGCTGGTCTGTTATGAAACTAGAATATCTTTTGCACATTCTGGAAGTGATTGCGATCGCAAAGCTCTATTAGCTGCTGTGGAATCGACTTTTAAAAATGAGAGGGCGTAAAATTCGACAAAAAAATTTGGCGACGAAATCGAGCACATGCCTTCAAAAAAGGGCTCTCCTGGCCAAATGGTTTAACTTTGGCAGGTTCCTCGTGCTTTATCATGAAAGTAGACTTCGTGGGGCAGATTCTGGAAGTGATTGCGATCGCAAAGCTCTATTAGTTGCTTTGGAATCGGCTTTTGAAAAAAATTCTGTGAAAATCGCAAAAATTTTGGGTATCGAAATCTGGCAAAAGTCTGCATAAAAGGGCTCTCCTGGCCAAATGGTTTAACTTTGGCAGGTCCCTGCTGGTCTGTTATGAAACTAGAATATCTTTTGCACATTCTGGAAGTGATTGCGATCGCAAAGCTCTATTAGCTGCTGTGGAATCGACTTTTAAAAATGAGAGGGCGTAAAATTCGACAAAAAAATTTGGCGACGAAATCGAGCACATGCCTTCAAAAAAGGGCTCTCCTGGCCAAATGGTTTAACTTTGGCAGGTTCCTCGTGCTTTATCATGAAAGTAGACTTCGTGGGGCAGATTCTGGAAGTGATTGCGATCGCAAAGCTCTATTAGTTGCTTTGGAATCGGCTTTTGAAAAAAATTCTGTGAAAATCGCAAAAATTTTGGGTATCGAAATCTGGCAAAAGTCTGCATAAAAGGGCTCTCCTGGCCAAATGGTTTAACTTTGGCAGGTCCCTGCTGGTCTGTTATGAAACTAGAATATCTTTTGCACATTCTGGAAGTGATTGCGATCGCAAAGCTCTATTAGCTGCTGTGGAATCGACTTTTAAAAATGAGAGGGCGTAAAATTCGACAAAAAAATTTGGCGACGAAATCGAGCACATGCCTTCAAAAAAGGGCTCTCCTGGCCAAATGGTTTAACTTTGGCAGGTTCCTCGTGCTTTATCATGAAAGTAGACTTCGTGGGGCAGATTCTGGAAGTGATTGCGATCGCAAAGCTCTATTAGTTGCTTTGGAATCGGCTTTTGAAAAAAATTCTGTGAAAATCGCAAAAATTTTGGGTATCGAAATCTGGCAAAAGTCTGCATAAAAGGGCTCTCCTGGCCAAATGGTTTAACTTTGGCAGGTCCCTGCTGGTCTGTTATGAAACTAGAATATCTTTTGCACATTCTGGAAGTGATTGCGATCGCAAAGCTCTATTAGCTGCTGTGGAATCGACTTTTAAAAATGAGAGGGCGTAAAATTCGACAAAAAAATTTGGCGACGAAATCGAGCACATGCCTTCAAAAAAGGGCTCTCCTGGCCAAATGGTTTAACTTTGGCAGGTTCCTCGTGCTTTATCATGAAAGTAGACTTCGTGGGGCAGATTCTGGAAGTGATTGCGATCGCAAAGCTCTATTAGTTGCTTTGGAATCGGCTTTTGAAAAAAATTCTGTGAAAATCGCAAAAATTTTGGGTATCGAAATCTGGCAAAAGTCTGCATAAAAGGGCTCTCCTGGCCAAATGGTTTAACTTTGGCAGGTCCCTGCTGGTCTGTTATGAAACTAGAATATCTTTTGCACATTCTGGAAGTGATTGCGATCGCAAAGCTCTATTAGCTGCTGTGGAATCGACTTTTAAAAATGAGAGGGCGTAAAATTCGACAAAAAAATTTGGCGACGAAATCGAGCACATGCCTTCAAAAAAGGGCTCTCCTGGCCAAATGGTTTAACTTTGGCAGGTTCCTCGTGCTTTATCATGAAAGTAGACTTCGTGGGGCAGATTCTGGAAGTGATTGCGATCGCAAAGCTCTATTAGTTGCTTTGGAATCGGCTTTTGAAAAAAATTCTGTGAAAATCGCAAAAATTTTGGGTATCGAAATCTGGCAAAAGTCTGCATAAAAGGGCTCTCCTGGCCAAATGGTTTAACTTTGGCAGGTCCCTGCTGGTCTGTTATGAAACTAGAATATCTTTTGCACATTCTGGAAGTGATTGCGATCGCAAAGCTCTATTAGCTGCTGTGGAATCGACTTTTAAAAATGAGAGGGCGTAAAATTCGACAAAAAAATTTGGCGACGAAATCGAGCACATGCCTTCAAAAAAGGGCTCTCCTGGCCAAATGGTTTAACTTTGGCAGGTTCCTCGTGCTTTATCATGAAAGTAGACTTCGTGGGGCAGATTCTGGAAGTGATTGCGATCGCAAAGCTCTATTAGTTGCTTTGGAATCGGCTTTTGAAAAAAATTCTGTGAAAATCGCAAAAATTTTGGGTATCGAAATCTGGCAAAAGTCTGCATAAAAGGGCTCTCCTGGCCAAATGGTTTAACTTTGGCAGGTCCCTGCTGGTCTGTTATGAAACTAGAATATCTTTTGCACATTCTGGAAGTGATTGCGATCGCAAAGCTCTATTAGCTGCTGTGGAATCGACTTTTAAAAATGAGAGGGCGTAAAATTCGACAAAAAAATTTGGCGACGAAATCGAGCACATGCCTTCAAAAAAGGGCTCTCCTGGCCAAATGGTTTAACTTTGGCAGGTTCCTCGTGCTTTATCATGAAAGTAGACTTCGTGGGGCAGATTCTGGAAGTGATTGCGATCGCAAAGCTCTATTAGTTGCTTTGGAATCGGCTTTTGAAAAAAATTCTGTGAAAATCGCAAAAATTTTGGGTATCGAAATCTGGCAAAAGTCTGCATAAAAGGGCTCTCCTGGCCAAATGGTTTAACTTTGGCAGGTCCCTGCTGGTCTGTTATGAAACTAGAATATCTTTTGCACATTCTGGAAGTGATTGCGATCGCAAAGCTCTATTAGCTGCTGTGGAATCGACTTTTAAAAATGAGAGGGCGTAAAATTCGACAAAAAAATTTGGCGACGAAATCGAGCACATGCCTTCAAAAAAGGGCTCTCCTGGCCAAATGGTTTAACTTTGGCAGGTTCCTCGTGCTTTATCATGAAAGTAGACTTCGTGGGGCAGATTCTGGAAGTGATTGCGATCGCAAAGCTCTATTAGTTGCTTTGGAATCGGCTTTTGAAAAAAATTCTGTGAAAATCGCAAAAATTTTGGGTATCGAAATCTGGCAAAAGTCTGCATAAAAGGGCTCTCCTGGCCAAATGGTTTAACTTTGGCAGGTCCCTGCTGGTCTGTTATGAAACTAGAATATCTTTTGCACATTCTGGAAGTGATTGCGATCGCAAAGCTCTATTAGCTGCTGTGGAATCGACTTTTAAAAATGAGAGGGCGTAAAATTCGACAAAAAAATTTGGCGACGAAATCGAGCACATGCCTTCAAAAAAGGGCTCTCCTGGCCAAATGGTTTAACTTTGGCAGGTTCCTCGTGCTTTATCATGAAAGTAGACTTCGTGGGGCAGATTCTGGAAGTGATTGCGATCGCAAAGCTCTATTAGTTGCTTTGGAATCGGCTTTTGAAAAAAATTCTGTGAAAATCGCAAAAATTTTGGGTATCGAAATCTGGCAAAAGTCTGCATAAAAGGGCTCTCCTGGCCAAATGGTTTAACTTTGGCAGGTCCCTGCTGGTCTGTTATGAAACTAGAATATCTTTTGCACATTCTGGAAGTGATTGCGATCGCAAAGCTCTATTAGCTGCTGTGGAATCGACTTTTAAAAATGAGAGGGCGTAAAATTCGACAAAAAAATTTGGCGACGAAATCGAGCACATGCCTTCAAAAAAGGGCTCTCCTGGCCAAATGGTTTAACTTTGGCAGGTTCCTCGTGCTTTATCATGAAAGTAGACTTCGTGGGGCAGATTCTGGAAGTGATTGCGATCGCAAAGCTCTATTAGTTGCTTTGGAATCGGCTTTTGAAAAAAATTCTGTGAAAATCGCAAAAATTTTGGGTATCGAAATCTGGCAAAAGTCTGCATAAAAGGGCTCTCCTGGCCAAATGGTTTAACTTTGGCAGGTCCCTGCTGGTCTGTTATGAAACTAGAATATCTTTTGCACATTCTGGAAGTGATTGCGATCGCAAAGCTCTATTAGCTGCTGTGGAATCGACTTTTAAAAATGAGAGGGCGTAAAATTCGACAAAAAAATTTGGCGACGAAATCGAGCACATGCCTTCAAAAAAGGGCTCTCCTGGCCAAATGGTTTAACTTTGGCAGGTTCCTCGTGCTTTATCATGAAAGTAGACTTCGTGGGGCAGATTCTGGAAGTGATTGCGATCGCAAAGCTCTATTAGTTGCTTTGGAATCGGCTTTTGAAAAAAATTCTGTGAAAATCGCAAAAATTTTGGGTATCGAAATCTGGCAAAAGTCTGCATAAAAGGGCTCTCCTGGCCAAATGGTTTAACTTTGGCAGGTCCCTGCTGGTCTGTTATGAAACTAGAATATCTTTTGCACATTCTGGAAGTGATTGCGATCGCAAAGCTCTATTAGCTGCTGTGGAATCGACTTTTAAAAATGAGAGGGCGTAAAATTCGACAAAAAAATTTGGCGACGAAATCGAGCACATGCCTTCAAAAAAGGGCTCTCCTGGCCAAATGGTTTAACTTTGGCAGGTTCCTCGTGCTTTATCATGAAAGTAGACTTCGTGGGGCAGATTCTGGAAGTGATTGCGATCGCAAAGCTCTATTAGTTGCTTTGGAATCGGCTTTTGAAAAAAATTCTGTGAAAATCGCAAAAATTTTGGGTATCGAAATCTGGCAAAAGTCTGCATAAAAGGGCTCTCCTGGCCAAATGGTTTAACTTTGGCAGGTCCCTGCTGGTCTGTTATGAAACTAGAATATCTTTTGCACATTCTGGAAGTGATTGCGATCGCAAAGCTCTATTAGCTGCTGTGGAATCGACTTTTAAAAATGAGAGGGCGTAAAATTCGACAAAAAAATTTGGCGACGAAATCGAGCACATGCCTTCAAAAAAGGGCTCTCCTGGCCAAATGGTTTAACTTTGGCAGGTTCCTCGTGCTTTATCATGAAAGTAGACTTCGTGGGGCAGATTCTGGAAGTGATTGCGATCGCAAAGCTCTATTAGTTGCTTTGGAATCGGCTTTTGAAAAAAATTCTGTGAAAATCGCAAAAATTTTGGGTATCGAAATCTGGCAAAAGTCTGCATAAAAGGGCTCTCCTGGCCAAATGGTTTAACTTTGGCAGGTCCCTGCTGGTCTGTTATGAAACTAGAATATCTTTTGCACATTCTGGAAGTGATTGCGATCGCAAAGCTCTATTAGCTGCTGTGGAATCGACTTTTAAAAATGAGAGGGCGTAAAATTCGACAAAAAAATTTGGCGACGAAATCGAGCACATGCCTTCAAAAAAGGGCTCTCCTGGCCAAATGGTTTAACTTTGGCAGGTTCCTCGTGCTTTATCATGAAAGTAGACTTCGTGGGGCAGATTCTGGAAGTGATTGCGATCGCAAAGCTCTATTAGTTGCTTTGGAATCGGCTTTTGAAAAAAATTCTGTGAAAATCGCAAAAATTTTGGGTATCGAAATCTGGCAAAAGTCTGCATAAAAGGGCTCTCCTGGCCAAATGGTTTAACTTTGGCAGGTCCCTGCTGGTCTGTTATGAAACTAGAATATCTTTTGCACATTCTGGAAGTGATTGCGATCGCAAAGCTCTATTAGCTGCTGTGGAATCGACTTTTAAAAATGAGAGGGCGTAAAATTCGACAAAAAAATTTGGCGACGAAATCGAGCACATGCCTTCAAAAAAGGGCTCTCCTGGCCAAATGGTTTAACTTTGGCAGGTTCCTCGTGCTTTATCATGAAAGTAGACTTCGTGGGGCAGATTCTGGAAGTGATTGCGATCGCAAAGCTCTATTAGTTGCTTTGGAATCGGCTTTTGAAAAAAATTCTGTGAAAATCGCAAAAATTTTGGGTATCGAAATCTGGCAAAAGTCTGCATAAAAGGGCTCTCCTGGCCAAATGGTTTAACTTTGGCAGGTCCCTGCTGGTCTGTTATGAAACTAGAATATCTTTTGCACATTCTGGAAGTGATTGCGATCGCAAAGCTCTATTAGCTGCTGTGGAATCGACTTTTAAAAATGAGAGGGCGTAAAATTCGACAAAAAAATTTGGCGACGAAATCGAGCACATGCCTTCAAAAAAGGGCTCTCCTGGCCAAATGGTTTAACTTTGGCAGGTTCCTCGTGCTTTATCATGAAAGTAGACTTCGTGGGGCAGATTCTGGAAGTGATTGCGATCGCAAAGCTCTATTAGTTGCTTTGGAATCGGCTTTTGAAAAAAATTCTGTGAAAATCGCAAAAATTTTGGGTATCGAAATCTGGCAAAAGTCTGCATAAAAGGGCTCTCCTGGCCAAATGGTTTAACTTTGGCAGGTCCCTGCTGGTCTGTTATGAAACTAGAATATCTTTTGCACATTCTGGAAGTGATTGCGATCGCAAAGCTCTATTAGCTGCTGTGGAATCGACTTTTAAAAATGAGAGGGCGTAAAATTCGACAAAAAAATTTGGCGACGAAATCGAGCACATGCCTTCAAAAAAGGGCTCTCCTGGCCAAATGGTTTAACTTTGGCAGGTTCCTCGTGCTTTATCATGAAAGTAGACTTCGTGGGGCAGATTCTGGAAGTGATTGCGATCGCAAAGCTCTATTAGTTGCTTTGGAATCGGCTTTTGAAAAAAATTCTGTGAAAATCGCAAAAATTTTGGGTATCGAAATCTGGCAAAAGTCTGCATAAAAGGGCTCTCCTGGCCAAATGGTTTAACTTTGGCAGGTCCCTGCTGGTCTGTTATGAAACTAGAATATCTTTTGCACATTCTGGAAGTGATTGCGATCGCAAAGCTCTATTAGCTGCTGTGGAATCGACTTTTAAAAATGAGAGGGCGTAAAATTCGACAAAAAAATTTGGCGACGAAATCGAGCACATGCCTTCAAAAAAGGGCTCTCCTGGCCAAATGGTTTAACTTTGGCAGGTTCCTCGTGCTTTATCATGAAAGTAGACTTCGTGGGGCAGATTCTGGAAGTGATTGCGATCGCAAAGCTCTATTAGTTGCTTTGGAATCGGCTTTTGAAAAAAATTCTGTGAAAATCGCAAAAATTTTGGGTATCGAAATCTGGCAAAAGTCTGCATAAAAGGGCTCTCCTGGCCAAATGGTTTAACTTTGGCAGGTCCCTGCTGGTCTGTTATGAAACTAGAATATCTTTTGCACATTCTGGAAGTGATTGCGATCGCAAAGCTCTATTAGCTGCTGTGGAATCGACTTTTAAAAATGAGAGGGCGTAAAATTCGACAAAAAAATTTGGCGACGAAATCGAGCACATGCCTTCAAAAAAGGGCTCTCCTGGCCAAATGGTTTAACTTTGGCAGGTTCCTCGTGCTTTATCATGAAAGTAGACTTCGTGGGGCAGATTCTGGAAGTGATTGCGATCGCAAAGCTCTATTAGTTGCTTTGGAATCGGCTTTTGAAAAAAATTCTGTGAAAATCGCAAAAATTTTGGGTATCGAAATCTGGCAAAAGTCTGCATAAAAGGGCTCTCCTGGCCAAATGGTTTAACTTTGGCAGGTCCCTGCTGGTCTGTTATGAAACTAGAATATCTTTTGCACATTCTGGAAGTGATTGCGATCGCAAAGCTCTATTAGCTGCTGTGGAATCGACTTTTAAAAATGAGAGGGCGTAAAATTCGACAAAAAAATTTGGCGACGAAATCGAGCACATGCCTTCAAAAAAGGGCTCTCCTGGCCAAATGGTTTAACTTTGGCAGGTTCCTCGTGCTTTATCATGAAAGTAGACTTCGTGGGGCAGATTCTGGAAGTGATTGCGATCGCAAAGCTCTATTAGTTGCTTTGGAATCGGCTTTTGAAAAAAATTCTGTGAAAATCGCAAAAATTTTGGGTATCGAAATCTGGCAAAAGTCTGCATAAAAGGGCTCTCCTGGCCAAATGGTTTAACTTTGGCAGGTCCCTGCTGGTCTGTTATGAAACTAGAATATCTTTTGCACATTCTGGAAGTGATTGCGATCGCAAAGCTCTATTAGCTGCTGTGGAATCGACTTTTAAAAATGAGAGGGCGTAAAATTCGACAAAAAAATTTGGCGACGAAATCGAGCACATGCCTTCAAAAAAGGGCTCTCCTGGCCAAATGGTTTAACTTTGGCAGGTTCCTCGTGCTTTATCATGAAAGTAGACTTCGTGGGGCAGATTCTGGAAGTGATTGCGATCGCAAAGCTCTATTAGTTGCTTTGGAATCGGCTTTTGAAAAAAATTCTGTGAAAATCGCAAAAATTTTGGGTATCGAAATCTGGCAAAAGTCTGCATAAAAGGGCTCTCCTGGCCAAATGGTTTAACTTTGGCAGGTCCCTGCTGGTCTGTTATGAAACTAGAATATCTTTTGCACATTCTGGAAGTGATTGCGATCGCAAAGCTCTATTAGCTGCTGTGGAATCGACTTTTAAAAATGAGAGGGCGTAAAATTCGACAAAAAAATTTGGCGACGAAATCGAGCACATGCCTTCAAAAAAGGGCTCTCCTGGCCAAATGGTTTAACTTTGGCAGGTTCCTCGTGCTTTATCATGAAAGTAGACTTCGTGGGGCAGATTCTGGAAGTGATTGCGATCGCAAAGCTCTATTAGTTGCTTTGGAATCGGCTTTTGAAAAAAATTCTGTGAAAATCGCAAAAATTTTGGGTATCGAAATCTGGCAAAAGTCTGCATAAAAGGGCTCTCCTGGCCAAATGGTTTAACTTTGGCAGGTCCCTGCTGGTCTGTTATGAAACTAGAATATCTTTTGCACATTCTGGAAGTGATTGCGATCGCAAAGCTCTATTAGCTGCTGTGGAATCGACTTTTAAAAATGAGAGGGCGTAAAATTCGACAAAAAAATTTGGCGACGAAATCGAGCACATGCCTTCAAAAAAGGGCTCTCCTGGCCAAATGGTTTAACTTTGGCAGGTTCCTCGTGCTTTATCATGAAAGTAGACTTCGTGGGGCAGATTCTGGAAGTGATTGCGATCGCAAAGCTCTATTAGTTGCTTTGGAATCGGCTTTTGAAAAAAATTCTGTGAAAATCGCAAAAATTTTGGGTACTCACTGAAATCTGGCAAAAGTCTGCATAAAAGGGCTCTCCTGGCCAAATGGTTTAACTTTGGCAGGTCCCTGCTGGTCTGTTATGAAACTAGAATATCTTTTGCACATTCTGGAAGTGATTGCGATCGCAAAGCTCTATTAGCTGCTGTGGAATCGACTTTTAAAAATGAGAGGGCGTAAAATTCGACAAAAAAATTTGGCGACGAAATCGAGCACATGCCTTCAAAAAAGGGCTCTCCTGGCCAAATGGTTTAACTTTGGCAGGTTCCTCGTGCTTTATCATGAAAGTAGACTTCGTGGGGCAGATTCTGGAAGTGATTGCGATCGCAAAGCTCTATTAGTTGCTTTGGAATCGGCTTTTGAAAAAAATTCTGTGAAAATCGCAAAAATTTTGGGTATCGAAATCTGGCAAAAGTCTGCATAAAAGGGCTCTCCTGGCCAAATGGTTTAACTTTGGCAGGTCCCTGCTGGTCTGTTATGAAACTAGAATATCTTTTGCACATTCTGGAAGTGATTGCGATCGCAAAGCTCTATTAGCTGCTGTGGAATCGACTTTTAAAAATGAGAGGGCGTAAAATTCGACAAAAAAATTTGGCGACGAAATCGAGCACATGCCTTCAAAAAAGGGCTCTCCTGGCCAAATGGTTTAACTTTGGCAGGTTCCTCGTGCTTTATCATGAAAGTAGACTTCGTGGGGCAGATTCTGGAAGTGATTGCGATCGCAAAGCTCTATTAGTTGCTTTGGAATCGGCTTTTGAAAAAAATTCTGTGAAAATCGCAAAAATTTTGGGGGGTATCGAAATCTGGCAAAAGTCTGCATAAAAGGGCTCTCCTGGCCAAATGGTTTAACTTTGGCAGGTCCCTGCTGGTCTGTTATGAAACTAGAATATCTTTTGCACATTCTGGAAGTGATTGCGATCGCAAAGCTCTATTAGTCGCTGTGGAATCGACTTTTAAAAATGAGATGTCGTAAAATTCGCCAAAAAAATTTCGCGACGAAATCGAGCACATGCCTTCAAAAAAGGGCTCTCCTGGCCAAATGGTTTAACTTTGGCAGGTCCCTCGTGCTTTATCATGAAAGTAGACTTCGTGGGGCAGATTCTGGAAGTGATTGCGATCGCAAAGCTCTATTAGTTGCTTTGGAATCGGCTTTTGAAAAAAATTCTGTGAAAATCGCAAAAATTTTGG